>LHUT01000122.1:35651-48689 GCA_001412135.1 Silene latifolia subsp. alba
ATTTTGGCAAGAGGCCGCTCCAAGGACTTGAACCCATGACAAAATGTCATCAATAATCCATCATAGCACGACAGAGCATTTCTTAATTATTACTACTGAAGCATAACAAAATGTCAGCAATGACAAAGTTGTGCCTAAGGAACCTTTAAGATGCTTATCACTATCATATTGCTAGTAAAGAAAGCTATGGCCCTACCATATATAAATACTTTTGCATGGTAAAAATACTGACCTTATCAAAACGAGCAAGATCAGATACTATCATAAGGACATTAAGAATGACATCTCTAGGAGAGGAACCATCAATCAATCTCCTTATTCTGTTAGTTTCTAGTATTCCCTTTCCCACAAGGATTGTCAATCGTTCATAGCTAACCATTTTAGCAAGGAATGCCACAACCCTTCCTGTGTCCTTCAACTCCAAACCATCAGCACATCGTAGAACTCTGGCGGGAACTCCAGCCTGCAAACTCATAGCCATACTAGTTAAAAATATGCAGAAAAATAGTACAGCATAGAAGAGAGAATGTAAATAACAGTAGATCTTATGGACTTGCTTCAGCAGAACATATATGGGAAAACATATATTTGATGCTTCATTACCATCAGTCAGGCAACAATGCAGCAGCAATACTGCGACACGGGCCACGGCTATTACTACTTATCTGACAGCAGCCATATCAGGAACTAATGCCCAACAGTCAACTAGATACGTGTTATACACACAGAAATGCAGGTCAGACAATTTCAATATAATGCCAACCAGTGATCAAGTACTGGTGTCATCCCATTGTGGAACAACCTGACCAACTGACCTTACCCAAAGCCAACTCAAATCCGAAAGTATACAACCCCAACATGAAATTACTCGCACACATCCAAAATTACTAATTTGAGACAGGGACCTTAATAAACAATCATGACCCGAAATGACCCCACCTGTAAGCTGTACCCACTACCCACCAGACCCAAACCGACATTTAGCCAAAATGATCCAATCTGTTATCGCCTGACCTGAGGAGATGTACTCAAAATGACCTGACCTGAATTATCCATTTGCCACATGATTTCATGAGTAGTAACGGCCAAGAACTTTGGAAGAAAATAATTCATTAAGAATATGCAAAATGAGAAGAGGCCATCTAACCTCTACAAGAATCCCAGTGTACTTATCAACGCTTTCCTGTATAGCTTTCAGAGTATTAAAGTCCTCCTTGCATACTCTTGCACCAGGGGAGCCCACATTTAGAAGAAACCCGCTGCTTACCGAGGCAGTTGGGGACGGAAAACCAGAAGCACTTTGAACAGCGACAAAAGGGAAAGCAAGAAAATCAATCACCACATTTATTGTATCCCTCACTCCATTCTTCCCCCCTCCAGGCCCAAACCACGATTTAAGGAGCCTAAGATGAGCATCAGAAACCAAATCACTGATACATTTGACATGTTCATTCCTCAGAAGTATTTGTCGAAAAGTTAAAGCACCACCTGAAAGACAAAAGCTTAAAGATGAAACGGCCCATGTAACCCCAAAAGGAGACAGCCCAACAGAATCCTTTACATGATTGGTTCCTTGATTTTGGACATGAACATTGTTTCCCAGCAAATCTAGAAGAAATTGTGGGAGTCCACTAGCACAAACTTGCTGAGCGGCTAATGGTCCTCCCTGTTTCAGTTTATACTCGAGCAAGCCAACACATCCATCTCTCATCCCATGCCACTGTGACAGCATACAGTTTGTTGAACAGTTGCTTTCATCCACTTCTTTATGATTTATTTTGAGGTGTTCATAAAGTGTAGTAGTACAAGGGACTAGGGGCATTGCAATATCTGATAGAGAAGCTCCAGAGTCGAGATATACAATAGATGCAAAAGCAAGCATAGCCGATGCACAATGAGATTTAAATAAGCTGGCTCCTCCATCTTTACAAGAAAAAAGATGGGCAAGTGATGAAAGTCTTGATTGTTGGTTTCTTGAAGATGCAGTAAGAATAAACGATGAAGAATTTCTTCCTGCTGACTTAAAAGATTGGGCAATTGTCGTAAGAAGCAGACATGACTGCAAAGCAAGCTCATGAGGATTGGTGAACTTGCATGTCAAGCCCTTAGCATCAACAGATGGTGAGTCTTTGTTCATAGAGAAACCACATTGAGAGATTATGGAGAATATCTCGGGAATAAATGATGAATCCTCGCCACCACTTACAACAGTTGTGACAGGCAACGAACTGGGAAGGCCACAAAGAACACTTGGCATTTTGGTACTGTGTGTGCAGCACCGAACAAGTAGCTGAAATAAAAGTAGTTTCATGTTTATATTAATAAAGAAGATACAAGACAGAAAAAGCAAGAGGGTATAGGTATAACAAAGCTCGGGACTTGCAATTGCAGAAACTATTGCCAGATATATTTCTGAACTTAACAAAAACACGACATTGATGAACCTCAATAAATTGAAGCCCACGTAATATTGCTTTCTTCTTTCTATCAAGGCCAAGACTACTAGATCTGATTTGCTATCATAGCCTGTTAAGCTGTAGCAAGGCCTCCTTGGAAAAATTACATCTACCTTTTTCAATAAACTGAAGCAAATGATGAAAATCATCTTAAAAAAAAGCATGGTTTTAATGTCTCAATCAAGCTTTGTCTGCTAGCTCGGGTGTATTGATGAATAATCAAGAGACAATTTTCCATTGCTAGGCATAAATACCAAAGTGCCAATAATGCACAAAGATGTAAACAATGAAGAGAAGGTAATCAAACCTGAATAGTCGCTAGGAGTACAGCTTCATTACGCTGGCGGAGGCAGTAGTATATCGCAACAAAAACCGGTTTGGATTTGAGGAACATTCCTGTTAGAGCCTCAATAATCTTTTTACAATCAGTTCCAGTATCAGGAGACCAGTCAAGGTCCTTGATGTCAAGTCGAACTAACGAATGGCTCTGATGCAAGGTGAGAGGAAATATCCAAGGTTTAACTTTGTTGGACATATTTTCCAAGGCATCTATCAGAAACCAAAGCGCTTTGCACCCTTCAGAAGCAGAACGTTGAAAAGAAGGCGAACTAGTGAGACCTGTCCCTGCTGTGGCCAGACACATGCATAGGTGATCAACTAAACCACTCGTTTTTGCATGGTCAAGAATTTTCTTTAAGGTATCGATAGTTTCTTTGGGCCCAGAAACATCAGTTGCTTTCAAAGCAGATGAAACTTGATTCAACATAATTGCAACGCAAGAGGTGGACTCATACAGAACTCTGCCACTCGAATCTTCTGAGCTACTAACAACCTGTCATGGTGTTTCATGTGTGTGAAATGTGACGGAAAGAAGATTAACTATCTGAAGAGAGGAAAGTTCAGTATGATAGGAGTGCAAAGCATAAAACCTAGCCAGTCAGCTATGATGAAGTAATAGCCATAAAATACAGTATCTACCCAAGGTTTTTAGTTTGATTGTGATGAATTCAGTCTGCAACAGATATACTCCATAGTGAAATGTGAGAACCGACGAAAAAAAATTATTTAAATTTTCCTGAAAGGCTAGAAGATAGGCATGTGCATGCACACTATATATGACACGGATTATGGACAACGAGCTACACACCTACAAATAGTTCACTAATGGAATGGGGCATCAAAAGAAAATGAACATAATAAAATCCATATAAATGATGCCAATTGCCAAGATCATAGTCTAGTTCCTACTAATTATTGCCATACTCTTAAGAAAAACAATAAAAAGAAATAAAACATCTACAGCTCAAACCAAAAATAAAAGTTGATTGTGGATTTTCAGCTTAACACTTCAGGTTTTGAAGTTTTGAACTACTTAATTACAGTACCTTTCTCAAATATCTGGGCATTTAAAGTTGCAAGTTTTGCACTTGTTCCAGGAATTAAATTGTGCATGCAAATTATATACTTGCAACGAAAAAGTGAAAAACGAAGAAGCGTAGATATATTACCTGCAAGAACAACTCGACTAGGGTTACCCACTGAGTGAAACTTGAGCTACCATAGTTGTCCCCACCGCCATCAACCAATCTCCTTATGATTGAGAAACTCTGCAGAGTGAAATCGCATAGTAACAATCCACAAAAAGATCTCAACACTCTACACATCACAGATAGCTATATGCAAACTTCTGAAAGCTCATATAAAACTGAGGCTTATGTTTGAATATATAATAGTTGTAACAATCTGAGAAGAGTAAGCTAAAGTGCCAAAAACATCACACAGAAGCAGCGCATGCAATATAGACAAAAAAAACGAATGCTGTCTCGCTTAAAATTGGCCCCTGACTCATTAATGCCTGAACCGCATTTATCACCAGGACTTGGCTGTAATTTTCAGACATCCAAGCTCATACGTTAGAAACAAATCTTGATTAAAATTTTTAGGATAATAAGATTGTTATGTGACTTCCATTATCAAAAGAGAGGTTAGAGGGGAGTTTATGTCTAGATTTTTTCTATAATGATGCTCTCCAGCAATGATACTTATTCAAAAGCAATAGAGTAGTTAAGAGATAATCGCCAATTACACTTGCACGCAAGATAGGAGCGTCAACTCTTACTGATGTTCATGCATTCTACCAATAAGATTGAAAAGTGCATCACCTAGTTGTGTTCATTGAGCAAAGTTGCATGAGGCACTAGGTCTAGAAGCAATTAGTAGCTTGTGGTGGATAACTGTTCCAAGGAAAATTCTTCGCAGGCTTTTCTTTAGCTTATTTTTCTTTCAGAACCATCAAGAAAGAATATGTAGCTGGCTAGAATTACATTGGTGCCTACCTAGGCTGCATCTGAGACTTGACTGGGCTTTTTGTTATGCAGCTAGTGACTCAGTCAATGTCATCTTCCTGTTGACTCTTATTACTAAAAAGCCTCACACCTATCAAGCAAATCCGCTCCACACGATACAGAATAAATGAACACACACATGCTCAAGTACATACACATACGAGAAAGAAAGAAGTACAAATTGCATACCTTAGCAATCACGTCATAGTTATCAATCTTCTTTTGGCCAAGAAGAGCGGACGTCAGTCCAAGAAGCTCAAAAATAATTTCATCTCGGTTAGCATGTGCAATAGCATCAGCAGCTACTAAGTTTGAAAGAATTCTGAATGATTGATTTAAACGAAGAATATCCTCCTTCCTAAGAAATACGGGGGGAAATAATGTTAAACTCTTGGTAGCCAACTTCATAAGCAATTCAATGATTTCAATCATTAATTTAACCTGAAAAACAATGTTTCATTGTCTTTAGGTACCTGTTTTCTACCATAAGACTAGTCTACAGAGGTTTCTATTCTGATCTAGTGATCCGTCACTACACAGGGCAGATATATAATACATTCTTTGATGATTCACTGAACATCACATAAATGGAATTCCTAGAACTACATCTTCCCCTTAGCAATTTCATACATATTCATGAGTATTGCCAATGCTATTTTTTATAAATCAAAATGTTAACTATCCTTTCAATGTTTTAATCTTTTTCCTGCAGAAAATTAGCCATGGCCCTTTTTGCATGGTTTAGCATAAAAGTCAACATTCCGCAGACTAACCATAACCATATGAATATATGATGCATTAACATGTCTTTTTCTTCATCATTTTTTCTAAAGATTTTAAAGCTTAAGACTTAAATTCACCACCGACCCGCCAAAATATAGCTGTTGATGAAAAAAGGTGTAAAGGAGGCATATGGAGCTTTTTTATTTGACATAGAAGGCAAGTGGTCATGAGATTGCCGTGACCAGATAAATTTTGCTGAAAATGACCTAGAACAATATGTCATATCTATTTTTGGACTAATGCAACTTTGAAAGGAAGCTCACGTAAATAATTCAGATTGCTAGTCACCAAACATATGTCATCCATATTCAAAAATTGACTACATTCATTCACCTGCTCGAGTTGATGCCTTTAGATAAAAATCTAACTGGTTCCAGAATAAGAGCCAGCGCCTCTTTTTCTTGGCCTAACAACTTTGCACTCTTGACAGTACGAGAATTACTTTCAAGTCGATCCAGGGGAAGGCCTCCTGAACAAAGTGTTGAAACTTGAAATAAGTGAACACTGGTGATAAATTAACAATGTTAATACATGCTGTGACAAATACAGCCATATAGGTGCCAAAGAATTCAGAGGGGGAGAGTACTCAAAATGGTAACAAGCTATGATGTCCTATTTAACTTGTTAAGCCAAAAAAACTTGGATATGAGAGTACTAGCTTCAAATATTAGTTATAAGGAGTGAAATTGCCCATTGATCCTACTCCATATAAGCATTGAAACTCAACATGTAATGGATTGAAAAAGACATATTTGAAAACCAAGAGAATGAAACGTTGATATGATCAATAATATTTTGCCATGAAATGTACAGGAGATTAATCAAATGCGCAAGACGATACAATGTGATTGGCATTGGTTCGAGTACCTGTAACTCCAGTTACCTCCTCAGTCAGAACTATCTCAGATGCACTGGGTTCAGAATCACAGTGACCGCCTGAGAATCACAATCAGAATAAATAATGGTCATTAACTCAACCTCAATTCCGTTCACACCAATGACTCACTGTTCGTTCTTTAACTGTAAAGTACTAGATTAAACGATCCAAGTCTTACAACAATTTAATTATGAGAACAACCTCTTTGTTGCTGACATTGGGGTAAGAGTATGAGACTATGAGATAGTATGCTCAGAAGTATTTAATATGCTTATAAACTAATTATTTAAGATACTGTTGAGGCCTTACTACTAAGAGTAGCATTGTTGGGGCGAACAGGCAAAGGAATTTTCGGAGCTTCTACTTTACATGCAGCTTCACACCTCGCTGATGACTTTTCAGAAGAATGCAACCCCTGCAAAAAAATCAGAGTAGAGGAATGAGCTGCTAGACAGTTGATGCAACAATTTGTTATAAGCACTCACTTGTTTACAGAATTATCAAATAACGCTTGCCTGTGTGCCTGCAGAAGTTTCTTTAACAAAAGGGTGCTCGAGAAGAGCTGGCCAAGAAAGTCTCTGTTGTGGGACCTAATTTTTAAGAATTTAAAAATTGATTAGCATCATCACGATAAATTCATGAAATGATTTAGAAAGCAAGAAAGAAATTTAATAACAACCTTGTTCAGCAGTCCCTTTAAGAAGCTTTTGAAATCAGGGCTGATGTTTTCCGGATATTTAACTGGGTCCTGCAGAAAAGATAAAGCCAAATCATTCACAATTATGAAATTCTCTGTTCTGTAAACTTTTTTACTTTTAGGAGCTCGTTCTGTATGTACCTTAATAATATGCCTAATAAGTGCATAAACTGAATTCGTATAAAACGGAGGTTGACCGACAAAAAGCTCATACCTGCATAGATATTAGCAACATAAATATGAATGAATGGTGCATTATGCACTTGGTATTCTTACAAACTTTAAAAAAAACTCTTACATATAATCTAACAAACATAAGTAATTTTGTACTTGCAGTGACAGGAGCAATATAATGCACAAAGTACTAACAGAATTACTCCGAGAGACCACAAGTCAGCGGTGTGGTTGTATGGCTGTTCACGAACAAGCTCTGGAGCCATGTACAACGGAGTACCTGATACAATTTTTAACATAAATACAAATTAGACAAAATTTGGTGTCCTTCTCTTCCTGAGACTGTAGAGAAGTTTGTTAGAAATGAACAAAAGGAACTTTATTTAGAAAACAACTTGTGAAAATAATGTACAAAACAACAGGCTAACCTTTGATTGACCGGAGAACAACAGTGTTCATTGACATGGCACGAGCGAATCCGAAATCACAGAGCTGAAGTGAACACGCACAAAAGAGATAAGAGGAAAGGTTAAACGGCAAGGAATATTTCATAAATTAAGTAATGGCAGTATATAAAATAAATTGTGGAATAAATGAACACTTGAGTCGATTCAACCTTAACAACAGAGCCTGAGCCAATGAGTATATTTTGTGGCTTCATGTCCCTGTGAATGATTCGGTTGGAATGCAAGTAATGCAATGCTCTAACCTGCAGTTGCAGATAAAACCATATGAACATCAGGAAATTTCATAGTAAATGTGTTGAGCATCAAAATCATAGATTGTATGCCAACATTGACAACTAGTTCTGCAAGATCATAGGAAGATAAAAGATAACTTGATCAGACAGGATTTACCAATTGCTTCGCAATTGCTCGTACTTGCTCTTCGGGTAGGCATTTATCATCCTCGAGAATCTCAAATAGTTCACCCTAGAAGACGAATTTTTTTGTCAGATCCCCATAAAAACAATGTTAACACTGAAACATCCCATTTGTTAAGTGCTTTATATATTAAACTACACTAGCTCGCATTAATTAAGGTCCAGAAGTGACAGCCTCTCTAGAGTACCACATTTTACATAGCCTAATAGGCCGGTGACAAGCACTTTCAATTCAGCCTTCGAGAAGGTAGTTAGAATGGAGAGAAATAAACCTGGGCAAATTCAGTTACGACACAGAATTCTTGTGGAGTCTCAAAGGAGTCCAGCATTTCTATTATATTTTCATGTTTCAGCTTTCGGAGAATCTGCATTTTGAACCAAACAAAAGTAAAATAAATAACGGATTATCACCTAGTGACATAAATAGTGATTGTAGAATATGTAAATAGCAAAATGAAGAGTCAAAACTATCAACTTGAAAACATATACATAGAAACCCGCATAAAAATACATAAAATATCCAACAAGTATTGTTAAATACACTGATCTCTGACTCAGTGGCATTTTCATGTTATCAATCTCAACTAATTTAATGAATAAATAATTGAACACACAAAACTCTAGGGAGTAAGACAAATGGCTATTCATATTTTCACGGACACAGATTCTAGTTTCCTCTGCAATAGGCCTTCCTCTCAAAGTGAAGTTTCGCACAAACCTATGCAGCTTTACTAGAGATCATAGGCCTTTTCTCAGTTTTTGTAGTCACCCTTTAAGGCCTTGGTGGATTTCCTCCAATATGATGTATAGAATTGATCTTGATTTGGTATGTGGGTCTCTACAGCAAATTTCTCAAATTCCAGCTTAAAATCTGACGAGTGTAAACTGTAGTCTAAGTGTCTAGAAGACTGCCTTTTACCATAGAATTGAGGGGGGAAGGAAGTGTTCCTAAGAGGCAAGACCTATGTCACATCAAAAATTAGTTCTAAAAGTAAATCCAAAGTCCCACTCTAAGAGCGTGTCTGGTTCATGATCATGATCATGAAGGGGAGGTAAGAAAACGGAAAGCAAGAGAAGCAGTGTTTCACTTGTTTGGCCCAATTATCAGAAAATAGATCGTATATGGATTGGAAGAATAGAAAAAGAGAAAGAGATGAAAGAAAACAAAAGAGAATCAGTTTTTCAGCTGTTTGGCTCAACCAGCCGTGTTGAAGGAAGGTCACTTAGTTAACTGATCATAAAACTAAATAGACAAAGGAAGCCTGAAGTGAAGCGAGAGGAAAGCGAGGAGAAGCAGTTATATGGTTGTTTGGTACAATAAACAGTAGTTGAGGAAATCTCTTTGTTTGGTTGGTTGATCAAACAGGGATTAGAACATAGAGGATCCTAAAAAAGCTCTTGTGTTGTTAGATTTCTTTCCATCCAAAATCATCGAATCTAAGAGGAAAAGAAATTGATACTCCCATGAGAAGGCTTTTTAAATCCTATCAGTTCCCCAAATCTGATTTCAACCAGAAAAAGGAAAATGTTCTAGTTCCTCCCTCAATCTTTCCTTTCACTCAATATATCCCTGCCAAACAGCTTGTTGGCCATGCACACTTCTAACTGTAGTGTTAGAATCCAAACAAAATATACTTAAGTGATTTCTCATCCATATTAGATTTGGAACAGAATCTTGGGAATAACCTTGCTTCAACAATTATCCGGAGTATGTTGGGAGCAAGACTCCACCAAAGGAAGGGGCCTAAAATAGAAACTAAGGCATCCATTCCAAGATGGTAAATAAATATCGTCATATATTGGAAACTTTTTCAGCAAATTCCAAGCTAGTTTTTCAAAGTCAGATACAAGCAATCATACTTGGTCAACAAAAGCTACATCCTATTAAACCAATTACTGAGTACTACATTAATCCTATTTAAATCAGCAAAATCTACATGCTGCTGGAACAATCATGATATTGTTACAAAAGAGAACTTGAACATTTTTCACCATGCTACTGGATTAATCGTATATTGCAGATATCAGCTACATTTAGCTGATAGTTCAAGATAATTTCCCAGAATATTATCAGAGTAGCTACACTAGCTAGAAACAGCTTAAACTCTTCCCTCACGTACTAAGCAAAAGAGTACAGTACTACGCATACTTTCCTAGTAAGGACGAGTACAAGATTCACGGGTGGTTCAAGATTACTCCAAACAGTCATGACACAATTTACAGCACGCTTCAGAGTTCAGAACACGAACAATCCACCTCACAAGTTGTACTACAACCAAAACCTAAATTGATTAGGCAAAAAGACTTTTAAAGTCCACACCGCCTCACTATAAGTCCGTCTGACCGGAAAACAAACTATTTCTTCCGATTTCCATCACAATACAAGCTCTCTATCCTAAATTTTCGACTAATCAAAATCCAGATTTAGAAACTAAACTAAAAAAAATGCAATCAATCAAACATCATTAATCGACCTCGATTTCCTGACGGAGATTATGAAGATCTTTATCACTCTTCCCATGCTTCATTATAAACTTCATTGCAACTGTCTGAAATTCCAAATCACAAAAACATCAATCCTCCAAAAAATTAAACACATACAATAAATGAAGTAAATGACTGTAAAATTGAACGATTTATTTACCTGTCCAGTAAACTTTCGCCTTCCTTTATACACTTTACCAAATGAACCTTCACCAACAAGCTCAATTACATGGTAATTTTCAACCCCCATTTTTTTGAATTTTTTCGATTTTTTTACCTAGAATTAAACCGTTAAAGTAAGATTTAAATACTTAAAACTGAATTTGAAAGTTTCAATAATTGTTGAACGATTAAATCGCGGCGATTAATCAGCTTAGGGTTTTGAAATTGGGGAAAAATTGAAGTTGAGAGAGAGAGAGAGTGTATGTGATGTTTGGAATATGTTTTTTTCCCGCTCGTACGTTTTGTTTCGATTTGGTTTTTGAAAAATAGTTCAAGGTTTACGTTAGGAAAGGAGTCAAATGACTCAATTTGAAATTGACGGGTTTTGAACTCGGGTTTTTTGTACGGCTGTTATGAGTTATTAGCAACGATTTATAGCATTTTGAGCGAAAAATACTTTTTTTTTTAATTATTTTTTATCTTTAATAAATTTCTTATAAAGGATAAAATGAGAGATTAATGTTCATTATATGTTATTACACTTTAAAACTAATTGATAAAATAGTACGGAGTAGTGGTGCATTAGTTGAAAAAAGTATTTGATACTTTAGTATTTCGTTGATTTCGAGAGACAAACATGCATAGAACACCCATCAATCAATATTAATTGTTTTTTATGAATTTCAAACATGCCTCAAAGCGAATATTTTTATCTTGTATCATCTTAACTTAGGAGCTTGAAAATCTTCGGTATTTGTTCATTTCAGTTTCAAGCTAAGTCGATCTGTCTAAATCCACTATTCCGATTTCTATTCTATTGAGCCAGTTTATTTGCATCCTCGACCTTATCAAATCTATATAGTAGAGGCCTTATCTCCAAAGTTAAGATTAAATATCAAATATCGTGGTTTTTATATTCTTCTTTGAATTCTCCAGGCTTCCATCAGCTCCATCCAACTACACGTCATTGACTCATTGTTACATGATAAAAATTGGAGTAAAACTAGAGTTTGTTCACAACCAACAACATCAAGAACAATAAAACTAAAGTTGGACGATCTTGACCAGGGTCGACTAACAAGATCTTATTGTCATCTCTTGTCGCTAGAAATTTTCCGTTTTTAGCAAACCCGGAAAATTTATCGAAACACTTAAAACCGAGTGGTTCCCAATGCATATTAAACAGCTTAGTCCATGACTCCCAATCTCCATACTCTTTTAGCATCCAAAAAGTATAGTCATTGCGAAACTAGTTTCTTGCCATGTACACAAGCAACCATCCATAACACACACATCTTACAAAAACCATATTGGGGTATATTGAATGGTCACAAAATCTCATTTGTGACGGNNACCCAAATAGAGGAGAGAGGGAAACATATGGGGCCATGGGGGGTGCCCCCACCTTGTCCCCCCTATCCGTTTTGTGAGTGGCATTATCCGTCACTTGCTCCGACCCGTCTTCAGCAAGACTAATTGTTGAATGGTTGCTCTACTTTTTTGAACACTTCTTCGACCAAGTCGAACCCGAAAATGATAAGATTGTCGGACCTAGACTCGATCTCCCAATGCAACGTTTCACCGACCAACAAGGGCGTCTAAGACCATGGGCAACCACAGGCACGGAAGCCGGGCCTCCGATTTTGGTCACCTGATTTATAAGCTTTTTTGACGAAATTCAATACAAGCCTCATTTTTTTGTGCTGTACCAAGCCTCCATTTGGTTTAAGACGCCCCTGCCGACCAATAATGCTGAAATTCCCGAATATTTCGGAAAATCGTGTTCACTAAATTGACAAACTACCCTCCATTTGGTATGTTTGGATTGATGGATTTGGAGAGAAAGGAAAGGGAGGGAAAGTAGGGACTTAAACTCCCTTGTTTGGATATGAAATAAGGGTGGAGACTGGAGAGAAATGGAGGGGGAGAAATTGGGAGGGATCCATTTTCCCTCCACCTAGACAAATCAGAATCTCTCCACAATAGGCAAGATTTGGAGGAAAATTGTATCCACACCCACACTCCATTCCCCCTCCCCTCCCTTTCCCTTCCCTCCTCCTCCCTCCCCTCCCTTTCCTTGCACGTTTGCTATCCAATCAAACACACCCTTTCTCTTCCCCCCTTCTCCCTTCCCTCCCTTTCCTTGCACTTTTGCTATCCAAACACACCCTAAAGTA
>LHUT01000123.1:23681-37784 GCA_001412135.1 Silene latifolia subsp. alba
GATTGCAGAAACTACGTCAAACATTACCACAACTGCCAAATCTTCGCAAGCATACAACACACAACACTATCCCTTTTATACACCATGACATCACTCTGGCTTTTCTTGACCCGGGGCATCGACATCATCGGCAAACTCAATCTGATAGGCACCAAAGGGCATTGTTTCGTCCTAGTCGCCATCGACTACTTCAAAAGGTGGGTAGAAGCACAATCCTATGCAGTCTTGACCGCTAAACAAGTGGCCAAGTTCATCCAAGACAACATCATTTGCAGATACGGGGTACTCCATGAAATCATCAGCGACCAAGGCTCCCATTTCTGAGCCGAAGCACAAGCCTTGCTAGACAACTACAAAATCAAACGACACCGTTCATCTCCCTACTGTCCCCAAACCAACGGAGCAATGGAGCCTGCGAACAAGACACTCGTCACAATCATCAAGAAAACGCAGGACAATTACCGCGATTAGCCGAGCAATTTCCCATTCTCACTATGGGGATACCGAATCTCCATTCGAACACTAATAGGAGCAACACCCTTCTACCTAGCATACTCTATGGAGGCAGTGCAACCAGTAGAGCTGGAAGTCCCAACTCTATGCATTCCACTAGAAAGCCAAGTACTAGAGGCGGAATGGACCCGTCGAAGGTACGAGCAACTCATCCTCCTAGATGAACGGCGACTCAACGCCTTGCACAATGTCCAGCTATGCCAACGACGTATACAACGGGTATTCGACAAGAAAGTCAAAGCCAGAAACATCAGAGAAGGCGACTTGGTTCTCAACTCAGTTCGAGCACCGTTACCTCTCGATCTGAGGGGGAAATTTAAACCCAACTAGGCAGGACCATACCTAGTCAAGAAAATCCTTTCGGCGGGCGCAGTGAGATTGAGTGACATAGACGGGGAAGACTTCACAAACCCAACCAACCTAGACCAACTCAAGAAATACTACCCTTGAAACTCTACACCAACAACCACCTCTAGTTTCAGGATTAGTGGCCGCAACCCAGCATCAACAACCCTTCCTAACGACCGCACCCAACTCTCAAGTCAATTCCTCAAAAGTTGTGATTTGAAATAGCATGTTTATTGAATCTAAGTTACGGCACCTTGCCATCTTTCCAGCAGCTTTTTATCTATCAAAAGCATCATCCATTTGCACAAACAACAAAAACACCTAAACTACGAGCATGGTTTGATTGCATCACGCAAATACGTAGGCAATCCTTTCTTACACAAGAAGGTCACAATATTTCCACCAACAAACAAAAGCACCTGAACTATGAGCATGGTTTGATTTCGCATCACGCGAATACGTAGGCTGTCCTCTCTTACACAAAAAGGACGCAACCATCCCACCACCCACACATACAACAAAAATAACAACCCCTACAAATTTCCAAGCAAAAAACAAACATACCCCCCCTTTTCACACAACAAAAAAGCAAAAAAAAAAAAAAAAAAAAAAAAAAAAAAAAAACACTACCCCCCGTCTACAAAAAAAAAAAAAAAAAAAAAAAAAAAAAAACAAAACAAAAAAACAATAAAAACACAAACAAAACACAAAAGAAAACCAAACACAAAAACTCACNTGCAAGTTTAGGATAATTCAAACAAACTTACCATCACAAAATGTATGAGGAAAGAACCAATGTTCACAACATTTTTCAACACGGGTAATTCCCTTATTTAATTAATAATAAGTGGAATTACAAACTTGGCAACGATAAGAAGCTAAGCGAGTCCACGACTTGCAAAACTAGAGCACCGACTAGGACATTTTACATAGTAAAACTAACACACACGAGCACACAACATAACTAATATGACATAATAACGATACATACACAAATACTAATACAACATAATAATAAGAAAAGGTGGACGTCTTCATTCTTCAATTCTACCCTTGCCTTTGCCTTCGGGATAATCCTTCCCCTTGTTCTTCTTGCTAGCTCGCTTAGCACGAACTTACTCCTCCGAATAGATCCTCAACGGATCCACAACAACCACCGCACTCGGGCTCCTACACGGCCCAAACCGAGCCCACACATGGCCTAAAGCCTCCTTGGGACCCAAGCTCCTCTCCTTCGGCGACCTCATCACACTCGGGCTCATATTATCATCAAAGTCATCAAAGAATGCACGATTTGCCTTGGCCGCATCCCGGTATTTCAAGTCGTTAACTTCATCCTTGCGGAACTTTGACCTTTCTTCCAAGGTGAAAGCTCTTGACCATTTGACATAAGCGGGAGTCACCCATATCGTAGGAGCGGGATTCGGCACCTCCCAAGTTGGCCGAGTGGCCCACCGCCCCTCAAAAACCTCCACTAGCTCGGAGTTTCGTAATACACTCTCTAGGATAAGAGTATCTTGAGCGGGCACCTTTTGTTGAAGACCGATTTGCCACATGACCCTTTCCGGATAAATGAAGGAAGAAACCTTCAAACCAACAATCATCAAAGAGCGGGAAGAAGCGGCCGAAGCGGGCAATCCCGTAAAGGGCCTCAAGCGCCACCACAACACCACCCAACGGATGTGAGGGCCGCCTTCCTCCACCAACTTCGAGGTCCAATAGGCCTTGGTGCATGCAAAACTATCCGCATACAACTTCTTTCTCATGGTAAGGTGACGGAAGGAGTAAGAAGAAGCATCAATTGGAGGCTCAACACAACATACCTTAGCCTCTCCATAAGCCATACTTGGAGAATTCTAGGAGATCCAAATGATGGTGAATCTCCACAAGGCACCTTCTTATCCAAGGCTTGGATGATCTCACCGAGCACCATCCAAGACGGGTCCCCTCCATGCACCACTTGCTCAACAACATGAAAGAGGGTCATACTACTATACCATTTCGGTCCCTCCTTCTTCAAAACAACAACAAGAAGATAAGCATGCACTAGGCAAAAGGCAAGGGCCCTTTTCCTAGCAACCTTCAAAACATTAACATCTAACCGATTGGAAAAGAAGTTGATAAAGGATAACATGTCAACACCATGGGGAGCAAGAAGAAATTTCATTTGGCTCACCGACAAGCCGAGCATGGAGCGGAATGTCTCCGTGTAGCACAATCGAGTCGTATGAAGCACATGAGTACAACCCGACCACCCTCTAATGGCACGTACTTCTTCGGCAAGCGTGCAAATTTCACCTTTCGGGAAGACGAAAACATGGTGTTTCGTACCCCAAAACCGGGAGCATACATCAAGGAATGAAGATTGAACCTTGACTTGGGGAAGCACCAACAATTGACCAACTCCCATCACATCGAGTTGATATATTTGGGAGGCGATAAATCCCAACACCAATGTCGCAACCTACCTTTGAAAGTATCCATGAATTTTTTTTGCGGGAGGTTTCGTAGAGATTTTTGTATTTCGGATGACGGAACAATGAAGCACAAACTCGCTATTTATACAANTTGTGTCTGTTATACGTGGTGGTATATGTTTTTTTTTTTTTTTTTTTTCATTGCGGCATTTCGTCGAACATCTTCGTGTGCAATTGAAACTGTTGGGTTTTCTGACTTATTTTTGTTTTGTTTTGTAGTGTCGTACGCGTGGGCAGGTTTGGGGTCTTGCTTTTACAGATGGTTAGTCTCTAATTTGTGTTCTTTTACCCTTCATTGATGTTAATGTTTGTTAAATTTGTTTTTTTTTTTAATGGACCTCAGAGATCTACACTCTGTCCCTACGCACAAACTCGCTATTTATACAAAGAAATCAGCACCTTTTTTGACAAAAAAGGGGAGGCCCCTTGCATCACCAAGATGCTCGCGCCTCTTTAGGCTGCTTCTAAGGACTTGCACCGTGACTTATCCCTGTCAAGTTGTGTTTTCTCCTGACACCTCTTTTTCCTCGCCATAATGCTCGCGCCTCTTGTGGCTGGCCCATGAATTTTTGTGTTTTCTCACACTCACATTTCCTTGGATTCACGTTTTACGAAATCCGACACAGTTTTCACAACTCAGCTTTAAACATACGAATTTCCTTTCCTTTTTTTAAAGGCGGGAAGGGCTAGTTTCCCCGATCCGCGACGGAACGATCCTTGACGAAATTTTTTCGCAAAATCGATTTTACAAATTCCGATCAAACAAATCGCTCCAGCAAACTCGAGCCTCCTTTTTACAAAATCCAAAAATCAACACATTTAAAAACTCTCCTTTTATATCCACTCCGTCTTAAATTCAAAATACAGTTTGAGTTTCAATTCAACTCACAAATTAATTTCAGCAAAATTTGGCGCAATTTCCGAGTTAATTTAATTCAAACACTAATTAATTTCTCAAAATTTCAAAACAATTACCCTATGAAAAATCGAAACGTGACGTTTTGTCGCGGAGTTTTCAAAATTTCAATTTCAAATGAGCAATTTCAAATTCTAACTTCGAGTCATCGGAATTATTTTCGACGGCATTTTTGGCTCGTTTCTACGTGTTTATATACATATGTGAATGCGTATGTGATACCTATTGCCTGTTGCCTATTTTCTACACTAACATTGCAGGTACAAATACCAAGAAGAGTGAGAAGTCGTCCGTCGCTGCACTTCTCCGAAACACAACACAAAAAAAGCCAAGCAAAAAAATACAAAACCAAAAACACACAAAAGGCCATATATACAAAACTGCCTCACGCAAAATACATCAACGCACATTTGATACAAATAACTGCCCATACAAACATGGTCCGATACAAATACTTATCATACAGACACTGGCTTAAAACAATGAACTGGGGGCTATCCGCCACCTACCGAACTAAGCACTCCCCGTCCCTCCAACCGGAAAAGAAAGGGAGCAACATGAAAAGAAAAGGAGTAACAGTGGAAGTAGAAAAGGTTACCATGACGATAACCCCTCCTTCCTACTCTAGGACAAAAAGATAAAAAGTTCCTGGCAGACTTCGGATGACATGATGATTAGAGGCCACGACACAGTGCATCGCCCCGATGTTGAACCCCAATCATCAGAAGTTAGTGATAATTGAAAACCACAACACAGTACGATGCCCTTATGTTGACCCCCAATCATCAGACGCCCTTCAATCTGCAGACGTAGGTCACTGATCGGGACTCAACGACCTGCCCTTGAGCCTTACTCGCAGCCAGGCCAGACGAATCTCCTAGATCGTCCTCCACCCAGATCCTCCTCCTCCCGAATCCACGATCTGGCAGACCCCGAACACTCACCTGAGGCCAAAACAAAAACGACGTTAGTCGAAATTTCGGCATTACGACGGCATAAAATAAAAAGGTCAACAATCAAAACAAAAATCGCCTGCAAATACAAAACGACGGCAAAACCAGCAAGAGCAAACCTGCCCAATCTCATCCAACAAAACAGTTCACAAAAAAATCATAAGAAAAAATCACAAAAACCCGACTCTCCTTTCTTTTCAAGCAAAAGACGAGTCAAATCAACAACAAAGCAACCAAATCCCCTCAGGCTAACACAAAGCCTACAGAAGCAATAATATGCATTTGTCCTAACCAGACACTTCACAAAGCTCAAAAAGGAAATTTTACGCCGAATTAAGCGCAAAAAGGGGACGAAAATTCAAACACGGCCACGACCAAGCAACGTGACCCGTTGATGCCCTAATGTGACCCAAACGGTGTCTAGGCAACATGTCAAAGCGAGACAGCTCAGTTCGAGCCCAAACAGGCGTTTATTTTGTTTGCACAATACCGTCTGACGAGGGCAAAACGCAAAATTCTTGCCCCTCGCAGACAACAAGGGTTTCACATAGCAAAGACGGCCTTCCTCGACTACAACACAACCTAGTGGGGCCCATAACTCAAGTAAACAAACGCAACATTGCGAAATGAGATGGTTTCATGTCTCATTCACGTTTTTCGCGCATAGGAGATGGGAACGGGGACCAAAATGCAAACTAAAAGCACCCATATACACCTAAACNTTCTAACCTAATGCAAGCATCAATTGCACTCAAAAATAAGGAAATCAAAAACGCCCAATTTGATTTAAGACGAATTAGAGTTTCGTCCTAATTCAATCAACGAAAATACGAACAAAATCAAGTGGAATCAAGATGATATATATACCTTGAGATGCCATGATGATTATAGCACGAATCCAAGAAGCAAACGAGATCAACAATGGCGATTTTGAGAGCTTTTTAGGTTGATTTGTCGAGGAAGACGAAACGAATGAGAAGCAACGAGTTATCACGTCCTTTTTAAGAAAATAAGGGAAGCCCCTTATGTCGCCCCAGGGCTCGCGCCTCTTTGGGGTGACTCTGGCAGTTTCAGCCAAATTTTGGGCTTTGGCCCAAACACGAGCATAATCACCATTTTCGCAAATGCAAATTTTCAAATGACGGAATTAAAAACCGTTATTTTATTCACGACTACAAAATGGCGAAATTCAAATTCGCTATTTTCACAAATGCAAATCTCAAATGGCGGAATTAAAAACCGTTATTTTCACAAAATGACGAAATTCAAATTCGCTATTTTCACAAATGCAGATCTCAAATGGCGGAATTAAAAACCGTTATTTTCACAAAATGGCAAAAATCACATTCATTATTTTCACAAAAATTTCAAATGACGGAATTAAAAAACGGTATTCCCTTCACAAATACAAAAAGGCGAAATTCAAATTCGCTATTTTGCACAAAAATTTCAAATGACGGACTTAAAAACCGTTATTTTCTTCACAAATACAAAATGGTGAAATTCAAACTCACTATTTTCACGAAAACTTCAAATAACGGAGTTAAAAACCGTTATTTCCCTCACGTTAGCCGATAACGGGATCTAAACTCGTTATTCTCACGAAATCCAAATGACGGAAATAGAAACCGGGCATCAAACAAAGCGAAATCTAGCACCTTTCGCCCCCAGCAGCATTGACGTCACTCCTCATTGGGTCGGTAGGACAAATAACCTCTTGAAATAGGCCCGATGATCCAGGCTATTTCCCGCTGTCGATCATTCGGCCCTTAATAGTTGGCGAGTCTCTACGCACCGACAACCAACAACCTCTTGAAATAGGCCCAATGATTCAGGCTATTTCCCGCAGTCGATCACTCGGCCATTAATGGCTGGCAAGTCTCTACGCACCGACAACAAATAACCTCTTGAAATAGGCCCGATGATCCAGGCTATTTACCGCAGTCGATCATTCGACCATTAATGGCTGGCGAGTCTCCACGCACCGACAACATACAACCTCTTGAAGTAGGCCCGATAAATCAGGCTATTTCCCGCAGTCGATCACTCGACCATCAATGGCTGGCGAACCTCTGCACATGGTGCAATAACAAACCAAGGACATATCCCGAAGATGCCTCAAGTATGACTTCTTTCTATGGCTGGAGAACCTTTATACGTAATCTAACAGACTTTAAACGACCCGCACCGGCAATCGACAGACTCTAAACTGCTTCCGACGGCAGGTCCTTGACTCGAATCCCCGAGCCACCTCGACATTGCCCTTCCTGACGGCAGGTACTTGGCTCAAATCCNACAAAACCCGTCAAATATCACCCGTAAATCCACTTACTCGATCGAGTAAGGCACTTACTCGATCGAGTGCCACTTACTCGATCGAGTGCCAATCTTACTCGATCGAGTAGCCTACAAGCAGACTACTGCTTCGCATGAAACTATACTTACTCTACAGAGTAAGCCCCACTCGATAGAGTACCCAAAGACTCGTAAAACCATAGTTTTACACTTACGTCCTCACACGTGGCTTTCAGACCGCTGTGTGCGGGTCTGCGCACGGGTGGCACGTCCACATATTTGCATAATAGAAGTCCTAATTTCTTCAAACATGTAAATCAGATGTTTGGATCTTGGAGTGATTATGTAGGCATTAAATGTCTCAAATATGTGTACTGACTATGACATTATTTTGGGTGCGACTTTGGAATAATGCTCTACAGAACAAGGGTGGGTCACATGCAATGAAAGCTTCAACAACTTTATGATCAACTTCTTTTAGGGTTTCTAATGCATCGGTGAAGTCAGCCTAGCTCATTATAGGCCTTAGCACAAGCAGAAAACACAAGCTTTTTTTCTTCTTCCTTGTAAGTCTCGTGCTAGTTAACAAAAATATACCTTGACACAATGTCTATGCTCAGTTGGGAATTCTTTAGCTACCATAACTACTATACTCTACAAGACAAGAAAAAAGAATGTAAAGTCAACTATTGTTCATCACATATAATACTATACATATTATAAGAAAAATAGAAACACTAGGGACACAAACCATCCATATGCTTCTCATAAGCTTATCTTCAGTTGTTTGAAAAATCACTCATATAACTTTCACTATTCTCACCTTTAACTACTGCCCAAGCCAAATAGGACATTTGCTCATTACTGTCCCTACAGACAGCTGCTATTAACCGCCCCCCTAGGAATGTCTTGGGGAAACATGCATCAACAGATAATATCTTTCTACATCCAAGCACCCAACCTTGCTTCAGAATATCAAAGAACACATAACCTCTGAAATACGTTTGATGTCACATTTGGGTTGGTAAACAAAGTGAAGAAACTACTTGGATTTGCCTTTTCAAGAGCTGCCATGTAACTACCCAATATGTTGTAATGTTCCTTCATTGGCCCATGTAGCAACCTATGAGCATAATACTTGACTTTGTATGCAAATCCTTTCTTTATTAACACTTTATAACCTCTTTTAAATGTTTATATGATATCAGCAGCTGGCCAATGTTGATTTGCTTTAAACATATCAAGAAATTGCTTTGTCACTAATATCAAAGGCCAAATCTCTACCTTGGGCAATGACATATCTGACTATACAGTCTTTAAATGTGTGTCTGTTTGGAAAACTATTTCCTACGCACAATTTCACTTTTGAGAAATCAGTTATCTTATTTATAACAGGAACACTTACCTTTTTCTCTTGCTAGGTATAGACTCTTCATCACTCTCGCCTGGGGTATCATGTTCATCCCCACTCTCATTATAATCACTCACACATGCATCAGTAATACTGTAATAGTTGCACACTAAACTGTGGTTTCTTGTCCAATCGATTTTCCAGAAGCTGCTTCTAACTGGAGTTGAGCTACAATTTTAAGGGAATGTGCATCCCACTCCTCCACTTTGGTCCTTACCTCTTTTAACTCATCATCATCCACCACCATCATCATCATCATCATCATCATCATCCAAGTCTCCCTCAACTGGGCTCGAATACAGATTGTGCCACTTATATAGTATATATACTAGCACTAATCCCCTACTTTAATTTATAGCTTTCTCTTATCAGTGAGGGATCAATTGAATCCCATGAAACCTCACTGAAAACGCCCCTGACAAATAGGCGTCAATACGTTTGAAGAAGCCGATAGGCTAACATGGAGATTTTAACACGCGAGTACGCGACCTCCTACTCATAACCATTAGTTTTATCCACTATGCCACACATAATTTTATAATTCTTGTATCACGTGTAGTATATATAGTATATATTTGTGTTTGAGTTATTTAAAAAAAAAAACAAGAACCTTAGTATACGCACACATAAGACGCTGTGTGTGTACCCCGTTATCAACCACTTCTATATCAGCCACAGATAACACTCGTATAAAACGATTTAGCAAAACATATTGTAAAAATTAAACTATAACGAGACATTGAGCCTTGAGAGCGCAATAAATATTTACGGAATACTAAGCCGATAAACGCCCCCTAGATTAAAAGCGTCTTCATCTTCTGCTAAAATGAAACAGTTTGATCTTAGGTTTTCCACCGATGTCTCTTTAGTCAATTTTTGCCTTTATGATCAACCACCCCCACTGGATGCTTCCTTTGCTTTCCCTCGTAGATTCACATCTCTCAAACGTAAATTTTCTTTTTTTACCTCATCTAATCACATATTATTTCCATCGCAGAAAAGACCTAGAATGGATGTTTATTTCTCTCAAGGTTTCTTACTACCTTTTTTAACGCCTTCTTCTTTATCTTGTTACAGTCCAAGACTCTCGTCTTCATCATTTGGCCAGGTGGCGGGCCTTAACACGCCACCGGGGGCACAATGAGGACTTTTTGCTGGAATTGCAGGGGACTTGGTGATGCGGACAGCCCTGCGATTCCTTATCTTAGGTGGTGTATCCGCAAATATGGCGTTTCCATTTTGTTTTTACAGGAAACGATGTGCTCTTTTGAAACTGCTGTCACAAAAACAAACTCTCTGGATTTCCCGAATTTTTGTGGCGTTGACGCCGTTGGTCTTAGTGGGGGTTTGTTGCTTAGATGGAGTAATGACGTATCACTTGTACCTATTGAACTAGATCGTCATTTTATCCTTTGTAAATTATCTATAGTGTATCCTGCTAATGAATGTTATATAATCTTTCTTTATGGTGAAACAAATGTCGCTTTACGCAACTCCTTATGGGAAAGGCTGTCAAATATTTGTCGTACCTTTTCTCCGATGGTCCTAGTTGGTGACTTCAATCAAGTTGACTTCCATTCCGATAAGCTTGGTGGTTCGAATAACATTCGAGGGCAATTTTATTTTATTAACTGGAAATTGGACAATGACTTATTGGATATACCCTTCTTTGGTCCACCTTTCACTTGGATGAACTGCAGACATGATAACTCGTTGCTGTATGAACGGCTGGACAAGGCATATGCATCATCACAGTGGTTACTCTTGTTTCCTTCAACCTATGTCTTACATTTATCGATTCTAGTTTCAGACCATGCACCAATTATTTTACATTTTCATGACAAATCGAAGCCATCTCGAAGACCTTACCGGCTGAATAATTGGT
Source organism: Silene latifolia subsp. alba (assembly GCA_001412135.1). Taxonomy (NCBI): domain Eukaryota; kingdom Viridiplantae; phylum Streptophyta; class Magnoliopsida; order Caryophyllales; family Caryophyllaceae; genus Silene; species Silene latifolia. The sequence goes on from LHUT01000123.1 coordinate 34,480, forward strand.
GCTCATCTCACCCAGAAATTGAACAAATTGTTACTCACTTCTGAAAAATGAGATTCAACGGCTCTTTTATGTTCGATCTATCAAGGAAACTAGCTCTTATTCGGTACAACATAATGAAATGGGTTATCAAACACCGGACTATTCATGGAATAAATTGGTCTGAGATTAATTCGGATCTTTTGAAGGAAGGGACCGATTTGTCGGATTTAGATAAAGCCAACGATTATGCGACTCTCATAAATACACATCTAGAGGTGCTCCGAAACAGTCATGAATATTGGATTCAACGTGCCAAAATACGTTCTCAAGTTCTGGAAGGCCTTCCTACAAAATACCTCTTTCAAAAAACTCGCACTCGCACATCAAAGCTGCGAATCCTCGCCCTCCGTAGAACTGATGATACATGGATTCAATCCCTCGAAGATATTTCACTTGAGATTGTCAATTACTTCAAGAATATTTTTAGCTCTTCTCCACACCCAGCTGAGGAGGCTCGCTCGGTTCTTGAATCACTGGATTTACCTCACCTCTCCGAAACTGAATGCAACATTCTTTCTGCCCCCTTTACGGACAAGGACGTTGTTTTGGCTCTTCGACATATGGATGGTGCAAAATCCCCTGGTCCAGATGGTATCACTCCAAAAATTTTCCAACATTTCTGGCCACAAATTGGGACACAAGTTTCTGCTGCTATTCTCCAATTTCTGAACTCGGGGGTCATGCTTAAGGAATGGAACAAAACGCATATAGTATTAATTCCGAAGACTGAAAAGCCCGAATCTGTTTTTCAATATCGTCCAATCAGTCTGTGCAATGTTATGTATCGGATAGCAGCGAAATGCCTTGCAAATAGATTGAAAGGCGTCATATCAACCTTAATATCCGACTCACAGCAAGCATTCGTACCTGGCCGATTACTCTCGGATGGTTGCTTAATCGCGCATGAAATCCTTCATTATATTAATAAAACAAGGAATGGAACAAACTGCTATGCTGCTTTGAAACTGGATATGCACAAGGCTTTCGACCGTGTCTCGTGGCCGTTTTTAATGCTGGTTTTACAACATTTTGGGTTCCCGTTGTCTTGGCAGAACATCATCTGGGAGTGCATCTCCACTGTACAATATAACGTCTTGATTAATGGTGAACCATCATGCGCCATTCAACCTACCTGTGGAATTCGCCAAGGTGACCCGCTCTCACCATACTTATTTATTTTATGCATGGAAATATTTTCTCGAATGCTGAACAAATCAGAACAACTACATCAGATACAAGGACTCAAAATCTCCAGATATGCACCTCCTATTACTCACCTTTTTTATGCGGATGATTCCTTTGTTTGCTGTAATGCTACTCCTGACTCCTTTGCTACTCTCAAACATACTTTTCAAGATTTTGAAAGAATTTCCGGCCAAATGATTAACCTCCACAAGTCATTTGTGAAGTTCAGTCTCAACACTCCTTCGGACTACAAGGATCATCTCTCATCAATACTCAACATGGCATCTTCGGACAAAATTGGCCTTTATCTTGGAATCCCGGTTGACTTACCCAAGAAAAGAACTACTGCCTTTCAATTCCTTATTGATCGAGTCGCTTCCAAAATTACATCCTGGAGTACTTTGCATCTCAGCCAGCCGAACAAACTCATCCTTATCAATGCGGTTTTAATGGCTTCTATCAACAATGTTCTGGCTGTTCTCCCTGTACCAGCTAGTGTGTGCTCAAAAATTGAATCTTTGATCCTTGCCTTCTGGTGGCGGCGAAACATGAAAAATAAATCCATACGCTGGCTTCCAAAAGACACTATGCAAGCTCCAAAAGAAAAAGGCGGCATGTCCTTTAAGAATGTTACTCTACTCAATCAGGCATCCCTATGTAAACAGTACTGGCGGATTCAGGGCAAGCCTCATCTTCTTCTATCCCGTCTTTTCAAAGCCAAATACAAGAGAGATTTTGTTATTCCCACAAGAAAGTCCAAGACAACTGCGCCATCTCCGTTTTGGACTCATATATGTCGTATTGTTAGTTCCTGTGCTGATGGATTTGCGTGGAAAATTGGCAACGGAAAGCTCGTGAATTTGGTATCGGATAACTGGGTCAATGGGCGTCCTCCTAAGATTCGCCCCTGTTATCTTAACCAGCCTATCCAATTAGACACTTTGTTATACGCTGACGATAAATGGAACCCGACTGCTATTTATAAAATTTTTGATACTCCTACGGCAACTCAGATTTTGCAAATGGAGAACCCGCATTTACTCTCAGACGACTTCATTTACTGGAAGTACACTGAAGACGGGAAATATACCACTCGCTCTGGATATGATTTTCTTCTTCAACAAAATCGACCTTTGGCTACTGCTGCACCAATTTCTTTTCCTTGGAATACGTTATGGAAATCGAAGTTTCCTGCCAAACTCTCCATTTTTTTATGGAAAGTATGGCATGATATTTTACCCTCACAGGTTAACTTATCAAAACGTGGTGTCCAACAACTTTCTCCTTGTGTTCTATGTTCCGACGCTGCAGAGTCTTTAGAGCACCTTTTCTGCTCTTGCCCTGTAACGCAACATATTTGGAAGGCCAGCGATCTCGGGATTAATGTCGAGCCAAACCTATCTGTCCGTTTGGAAAATGGGTCACTGATTTATTCACATTTCTGATACGATCCAGTTTCCCTTCTAACTCTGTTGTGTTATATTTTGCCTGTATTTTCAGGGCTATTTGGATCTTTCGCAACAATGTCCTCTTTAATGGTACAGAGCCCAACCCAGCTGACCTCTTCCATATTCTTCGTAAGCTGATGAACATCTACCAAACACCTATTCTCGTTCGTACTACTGGAAAGCCATCAATTCTGGCCACTGGTGAGTCTACTGAACCTGAACTTGGCATCCCACAGCCTTCTATAACTTGTATCACGGCTGTCCTCAAAACGAAACACAAGCACTGCTTTGAGGTATACTGGATCAGCAATTTTTGGAATGCATCGAAGAAATCCTATATCCGCGCATCTTCCTTCTTCGGTGCTGCGGCTTATAGCCTCCTTCTGGCAATGCACGAGGCTCAAGCTCAGGACATAACTGCTGTCAGGTTCTTCACGCCTTCAAAAAAATTATCATCCGTTCTGGCACCTTCTATGCCAGTACCAATTGCAGCATATCACACAATTAGTGAAATTCGCAGTTTAGTTTCTTCTCACTTGTATTGGTCTGTAAGTCTCGCAACTGGTTAGTTTGGTTTATTTCTGTACAAACACTTTTCTTTGTTTATGAAAGTTCATTGTTGTCAAAAAAAAA
>LHUT01000126.1:25705-39185 GCA_001412135.1 Silene latifolia subsp. alba
TTTTTTCAGACGAAAAAGGGCAAAACAGAAAAAATTCAGTGGCTGGGGTTAAAACGTGTGTCTTTCCCATTATAAGTTAATGACTTAAATTTTTTTTTGTTTTACGCAAAAAAAAACTTTTTAAAAAACAAAAAAAAAATACAGGAAAAAAAAAAAAAAACCCCTTTCTACCACCCCCCAAAAAATGGGCCAAAAAAAAAAAAAATGGAAAATACCCCAAAAACAAACCCTATATCCCCCCCCCCCCCCCCCCCCCCCCCTCTCTCAAGTTGGCGCGTGGAGGTTCGAGACGCCCAACTTGGGTAGTAATTCTTCAAACGGAGCACGACCCAAAGCTTTAGTAAAAATATCCGCTAGTTGATGCTTTGTATGAACGTAGCTTGGATATAGGACCCCTTTTTGTATCTCGTCACGAACGAAATGACAGTCGATTTCAATATGTTTGGTTCGTTCGTGGAATACGGGATTGCGGGCAATGTGTAGTGCGGACTGATTGTCGCAATGGAGTTGTATAGGCCGAGAGTGAGTGATGCCGAGGAAATCAAGGAGGCCTTTGAGCCATTTGAGCTCACAAGTAGCATGAGCCATTGAGCGATATTCGGCTTCGGCTGATGATAGCGAGACCGTTTTCTGTTTCTTTGTTTTCCATGAGATAGGTGAGTCTCCGAGAAGCACGAGGTAGGCCGAGATCGAACGGCGAGTTGTTGGGCATGCCGAGTAATCTGCGTCACAATATGCTTGCAAATGTAGGTCACTAGCAGCTTTAAGTAAAATACCTTGTCCTGGTGCGGTTTTCAAATAACGCACAACCCGTAAAGCCGCGTCCCAGTGGTCCGTTGTGGGGCGTGCATAAATTGGGCCAGGATATGGACCAAGTATAGGAGTTCGGGTCGCGTTATGGTTAAGTAAACGAGGCGCCCGACAAGACGACGATAAGGTTGAGGGTCTTGCATAAGGGGAGCCGTGGAGATACCCAATTTATGATTCGGCTCCATAGGAGTACTTGCCGGTTTGGAACCCAATAAACCAGTCTCGGACAAAATATCGAGTGCATACTTGCGTTGAGAAATAAATAACCCGATGTCATTTCTAGCAATTTCAAGCCCGAGAAAATATTTGAGATTCCCCAAATCTTTCATGTGAAAGCATGTACTTAAGTACTATTTGAATTTGTTGATGATAACGATATTATTGCCACATATAACAAGATCGTCTACGTAGATAAGAACATGGACCTCGGTGTCGGTTTTAAGCATAGAGAAAAGGCTGTGATCATATGGGCACTGTTTAAAGCCATAAGAAATGAGAGCGGAAGCAAGTTTTGCGTACCAACATCGAGGAGCTTGGCGGAGACCGTATAAGGATTTTCGCAACCGGCAAACTTGTCCTGAAGTGGCTGCCGAGAACCCCGGAGGTGGTTTCATGTACACCTCTTCGGATAGGTCACCATGTAAGAAAGCATTATGAACGTCCATTTGATGGAGGGACCATTTTTTAGCAGCTGCGATAGCGAGTAAAGTTCGAACCGTAACCAGCTTGACTGTAGGAGCAAAAGTTTCGGTATAATCAATACCTTCAATTTGCTTGTTGCCCATGACTACTAGGCGAGCCTTATAGCGCTCGATGGAACCGTCTGCTTTATATTTGATTTTATACACCCATTTGGAGCCAATTGCTTTCTTGTTGGGTGGTAGTGGTTCAAGTGTCCATGTGTTGTTCTGCTCAAGTGCATTGATTTCGAGCCGCATCGCCTCTTGCCATTCGGGTACCTGCATAGCTTCATTAAAATGTCTAGGCTCGTAACCTTTGGTCACGGCCGATAAGAAGAGTTTGTGATTAGTGGAAAACTTAGCATAGTTAACAAAATGAGCAATAGGGAACGAGGTACCTGACGATGGTGATGAAGCTTGTGAGGTTGATGAGGGGCGCGTGATTTTGACGAAGTTTTTGTGTCGTGAATTGGGAAATTTCTCGCGATGTCCACGCCCCAATTCGGTATTGGTATTTGTCGTTGGGCCAGGTGTGTCAGTAGCCGTGTTGTTGGTGCCATTGGTGTTGGGAACCGTGGTGGTAATCTCATTGGTAGCGGGTATGGAAGTGGTCTCGGGTGGGTTCTTGCCTGGGGGACCGGTTGGGTTGGTGCCGGGGTTAGAGATGGGTTCGGTGGAGGTGGGTGTTGTGGGTGGGTTATGAGAGTTGGTTTTAAAGAGTGCTAGCTCGTCAATTGGAGTAAGGGTAGTTTGTGAATTATTGCTGGAGTCATCACAATTGTCATGTATATGTAATGATTGGTAAGGAAATTGGTCCTCAATAAAGACCACATCACGAGACTCGAAATAAGTCCCGGTATCAAGATCGTAAAGACGCCACCCTTTCTTGCCAAATGGGTAACCTATGAAAAGGCATTTACGGCTTCGAGGGGCGAATTTGTCGCGGGAGCGATTAATATTGCGAGCGTAGCAAAGGCAACCAAAAATACGGATGTTTTCCATAGATGGGGGTTTATTAAAAAGAGTCTCATAAGGGGTTTTACCATTAAGAATTTTGGTGGGAGTGCGGTTTATTAAATGGACAGCGGCTAAGACACACTCGCCCCAAAAAAATATGGGTAAGCTAGCTTGAAATAATAAAGCGCGGGCAACATTTAAAATGTGTCTATGTTTACGTTCTACCCGACCATTTTGCTGTGGTGTGTCGACATTAGAACTTTGGAAAAGAATTCCATTAGTGAGAAAAAAATGTTGAAGGGATGTAAATTCACTACCATTGTCACTACGTAAAATCTTGATTTTCTTTTGAAATTGTCGTTCAATCATGGTAAAAAAATTTTTTAAAGTTTGTTGTGTGTCACTTTTGTGACGTAAGAGATATACCCATGTGGAACGGGAAAAATCATCAACTATAGTTAAAAAATATTGCGAGCCACAAGAACCATTAGCGGAGTATCTACCCCATAAATCACAGTGAATGAGATCGAAAGGTGGAACCGCTTTATTTGTGCTTAAAGAAAAATGTTCACGTGTTTGTTTGGCGCGAAGGCAAACATCACATGTCTTACTTAAAAAATGAGAATTATTACGAGAGTTTGTATCAATAAACGGTAAAAAATGTGAAATAGTTGTGGATGGATGTCCCAACCTTCTATGCCAAAGCTCCACTGTATTATTGAGGCTCACAGAAAAAACTTTGACTTCGTCAGTGCGGACACCCTTCAGATAATACAGCCCCTCACGTTGCTCACATGCTCCAATCAGCATCCTCGAGGAACGGTCCTGAATGAGACATAATTTTTGAGAAAATTGAATAGTTAAAGAATCATCAAGAAGTAGGCTCGAAACAGAAATAAGATGACAATGTAAATTCGGGGCATATAAAACATCCTTTAAAATAAGACGGGAGGAAAGAATTATATCACCACACTTAGTAGCCTTTGTAACATCTCCGTTTGGTAAACCCACGGATAAAGGGGCTATATTGCGAATATTTGTAAAGTGTGAAAGACAACCCGACATATGTCGAGACGCCCCGGTATCAACAATCCAAGAAGAAAGAGGAGTATTACCATTGAGACGGTCAGTTGAAGCGGACTTGTGTGACTCCCACAAGTGTTTGAGCTCCACCAACTCGGCTGCAGTCATATTGTTAACGTCGAAATTGTGATTGCTCGATTGAGATGAAGAAGAGGGCTGCCCCGCAACCATATGGGCACGCGGTTGCGGACCAGTGGCGTTATTACGCCTGTCCTTGCCACGGTCAGGTTTAACCACGACGGGATTATTTGGGTCACTAGCATCCACGATAATAAGGTCATGTGGTCTGTCCCCCCACCATTCGGGAAAGAGACCGGTGACACGAAAACAAATTTTATAATTATGACCAAAACGATTACAGGCAATACAACGAGTACGAATAATACCCGTATGTGGTGAATCATTACGAACCCCTCCTTGCCCTCGACTGCCGTGGTTAATACGGGTAGCAAAGGCCATGGGTTCGGGTTTGGATTCGATCCGTTGAGCAGTTAAATTACGAACTCTTTCTTCCTGTAACAAACGATTATAGGCAAAATTTAAATTGGGAAGGGGATTGGTACCGAGGATGTGAGACCGAGCATTGTCGAAACGTTCATCGAGACCAAGCAAGAAATCCCGGACCCGTTTCTTTTCCCTGCGAGCATCCATGACCGTCACCCAATCACAGCGACATGGGTTACATGAGCAGGACGGAAGGGGATCAATTTCAAGTATTTCATCCCATAAAGTTGTGATGCGACCATAGTACGACATTAACGATTCTGTAGGGCCTTGACGACAAGCGATTAAGTCAGCTTGCAGTCGATATACGCGCGCGTCATTGGTGACACGTCTGTCGCGTACCTGTCAAAAATAAAACCTAACGGTCTCAACTAAATATGTAGTAGAGGCAGTCGAGTATCGAATCCACAGGGAGGAATGTAACTACAGCTATCTANTATACATTAGGCACGTATCAATTGGCTTGGCAGAAGCGATTCTTGATGTTGTCCCATACTTGTTTTGCCTCAGGTCGTAATGAGACTTGCTTTCGAATGTCGGATTCGAGAGCATTATAGATCCAAAGAGTAACCAACGCATTTGCACTTCGCTATGATTCAAAATTGGAGTCGGATTCAGGCGGCTTATTGATGGTGCCATCAATGTATCCCAATTTACCCTTAGCGAGAAGAGCAAGCTTAAAGGATTGGGACCATTCGTCGTAATTAGTGCCGTTGAATGCGATTTGAGTGATTTTGCTGCCGGTATTCTCGACACGGATGAGATTATATGATGATTCTGTTTTTGATTCGGGAGGTTTCTCTGTTGAAATCGTCATTGATGAGGGCGACTGCGTTTTTGGTTGTTTTGTTTTTTTTTTTTTTCGAAAAGAAGAACAGAGGAATGAAGAAGATTTTAGTGAATTGTTAACCTAGTTACTGATACCATATTAGAAACAATATGTGGGCAAATATGTTGAATATTATTCAATTGTAAATTGTGTGTTGTGTTATACAAAGATAGGCTATATATACAAACTAAGGATCTACATATTTACGGAAACGATATATCTTGTAACAGCTATATGTGCAAATAAGGCAAGGATCAATCAAGGATGATCCCTTGATTGAGAGAGCAACGGCTCTTTGAGAGCCTTTGGTTTATTAATTGCCATTTTTATCCTTTGAAGTGTGATGTGTTAAGATCTTAAGGTAACGGGACACAAGATGGGACATAAAAATGGGACAGGCGATCTTAACTCTTCTTTTTATTGGTCGATTATTTTAAGTGGGCCAATTCAAGCTACAATTGTATGTCGCTCACCATTGGAACGGTATCTAGTTTACAAGCAATATTGTTGAAAATTCCTATGTGGCAAAGCAAGCTACAATAACTTGTGGCTTACCATTAAAGATGCTCTTATATGCCCCATTCAATTTAAAAAAAATGATTCTTTTTCATTTAGTAAGCACGGACAATTCTACAATTTTGCGTGTACAGGTCTCACATCGTAATAAACACCGTTGCCTATGTAACACCCGAAAAAATGCGTCGTACATTTGACAATTGGTGTATTATTTTAATAATATTTTTAAACTTTGAACATTTCTTAAACACTTAGATAAGATTATCAGTAAGACTTACTCAAGTCTTACGACTCTGCCAGACTTACCTCAGAAGAAATGACACATGAGATCCACTTATTGAAAAATTCTCCTAAAAGTGGGGTTAAGACTCACCCAAATTCTTCAGTTGAGTCTTGGACTCGATTTAAGACTTCGTGAAAATTAGGGTAGATTATTGTTAGTTTTGATAAAACCATGATATCTTTTGTATACATGCAATGGAATACGGAGTATGAGTTATTATTAATCTAATTTAATAATTAAAATATTCTATATAATTTATATTTATATTTAGGGTTTTTTGTCAAAAACTCCCTTATATTTAGGGGTATTTGTAAANCAAAGGTAGTTGAAAACAAAAAAATAATATAAGGTAGTATTTTTACAAATACATCTAAATATAAGGTAGTTTTTGACAAAAAAACCCTTATATTTAATATAAAATACTTTTACAAAAATAAAATTTTAACTTTTATGAGTATGAAACATATTTTTATTTAAATTACATACATGTGTCAAATGTCCTACATTTCACAGAATGTCACGTCATGTGTCCGTTTTGTATCCAGATTCGTCTTGGTGCTTCCTAGCTTTTACTTCACAAAATTATATATAAATTCTTCCATTTCAAACAATAGATTAATCCAACCTCTCCTACAAAGATTTCCTCAAGTACCATTGATGAGGCCAATGAAGGCGGAGAAAGATGAGGACAACTTATTGAGAGCACTGAGCAGCGAGAACTATATTGATAATACAGCCAAGCTTCAGCTTAAGCACAATTCAGGAACTTACATTCCTGTTCACCAGCCGAGATATACATAAGAAAAGGAAAGGCTGACTTGAGCGATAATGTTTCATGACCGAGTTACACAATTTCCAACAAAAGATTACTTAACTACCACAATCCACAGCCGATATTGCAAATTTGCAACCATAAGTAGATTGGGGAAGAAAAGGGGTCCTCATTAGTCTTACAGATGTGAAAGAGGTACCAAGCACTTGTAATCCCTCTGCTTCAACTGACTCACTGAGTTCATGTCGTAATTTGAATCACCATCTGTAAATATTCATCTAGAATAATATTTGCCTATAAATCTTAAAAGTTACATTCACTTTATCGGACAGGCAAAACTAAAGTGAATGACATATGATCCCAACTACAAAGGCCGATATCTCATAATTAAAAGGGTTAATTGATGGGAATAATCCCAACTATGACTGCCCTGCTTATATTAATCCAAACTATACAATAACCCATAAAAATCCAAACTATCATATCATTTAACTTTAGTTGCTATCAGTCTCTTTTTTACCTATTGTCACAGGTAACCTTCTAGGTCACCTTTCCTTTATTCCCTTCCTCTTATAATCTTCATCCCCTTCCCCTTGCTTCTTTCCTTTCCTGCATTTCTTAAAAAAAAAAAAATCCTTCCCATCCAACTCCCCCAATAATATGACAATCTCACCCTACCATTACTTCAGCCCACCATTATAGACCCCCACAAAACCCACCACCATCACAACAACCATTATGCTAACACCGTAATCAATCCACGACCAACACAAATATCACCCGTATTTGATTTTCAACATCAAAAAAAAAAAAAGAGAAATTAATGGATTACTACTGTTTTTCGTGTTTTCCGACCAGGCGACCACCACACACCACTAAGTTATGCATCTCAGCATCTCCAATTGATTTGATTTTCAATTGTAATTCTAACTGTAATTGTATCTGATTCGGTTATCGAAGATGTTTCCACCGGAGATTGCGTCAATGTCGTATCGTGCCTACATATCATCTTCATCACCCGAACACAACACAACTTACTCACCTGATCGAAACCCTAGCCCCCCAAATCTTACCAGGCGTAGCAGCACCCCCACCACCAGAAACAGGCGGTTGTCTCCGTCGTCCTTCTCCCACAATGCTCGTATTGTTGTTGCTCTTGATCCGTGCGTCGCGTTCCTGATGGACCTCGGTGGTACTCCTGTAATCGCCACACTCACCCTCGGCTTCATGTGTTCCTACATATTTGACTCTCTTAATTTCAAACCCGGTGCATTTTTGGGTGATTTGTTTGGTGATAGTTCTCGGTGTTTGTGGGTGTGGTGTTGGTTGCAGCAGCTTGGTTTTTGGTGATGGAGGAGTAAGGGGAGCAGGTAAGGGATGATGTAATGTCAAGGTGATGGTGTTTGGTGCTCATCATGGTTTTATGAGTTTCAGATTTTTTTTCTTAATTGTTACCTTATAAATAGGTAACCAGTCACTAAATGCATTATTAGAAGATAAAGTTAATAGTACGGATTATTACGGAATTAATTGAAGTTCAGATTATTATAAGAAGACCAGCCAAAGTTGGGATTATTCCCATCAATTAACCCTTAATTAAAATCCGACCAAATATGCAATAGTCACATACGACTTCAATAAAATCACATTTCTACTTGTTAGATATTTTAGGGGAGAGACAGATTGTAAGGTAGATGATAGATTCTTTCTGGATGTCATAGTGGGCGAGGGTGCGACCGTCTTCAAGCTGCTTTCCCTCAAAAGTTAGAACTTGATGGGGTGCTGAGATGTACAATTGGTCTTCGATCTTTGATTTCAGGCTGCCGATTGTCAAAGACGCTTTGACTACCATGGTTATTTTCATGCCAAACATGGTTTCCACGAAGAACTGTATCTTTGTTTTTTCTGCGTATTGCTTCTGGTCGCCCACATCACTAGAACTGTCATCATTGTGGTTGCTCGGATCACTAGAAATGTCATTGTTGCCAGATTCTCTCTTTTGGTCGCAAGCTGCCACATTCTCTCCCACAAGCTTTCCCTCAGAAAGCACTGTTGGCTTAGCAAACTGTTTACGTTTTCTGGACTTTGAAGAGCATTTCACATCATTGACATGCCTTTCAGAAGCTAAATCTGGAGAAGAGAGAAAAAAGATAAAGGTAAATGGATTCATTTCTTAGGACTAAGATCGATAGTTTGACACTTCGACCAAATCCCAAACTAACAGCTTCACAAGCATAGGAATACCAGTTTATCTACAAGTTTCTCTCAATAGACAAGTAGACAACTATTTGTAATCAAGACAAAATATTATCCCTGCAGAAAAATATATCACATCCATCATAATGCAGCACCCAAAAGGAAGAGAAAGGACTCTTTTCATTACCAAAAGTACAACAACTATACATGTTACTGATGGCAAAATCCGCTCAGAGCTAGCTTATCTAGTAAAGACATTGGATGGTGTTACTCGTGACCTAAGTCGGAAAATCATTAACCTCAAAAGTCAAAACTACCATCATGGCTCCTTTGAAGCCAAAAAAAGACGCTCCCTGGTTGATGAAAATCCTTTTACAATTGTCTAAACGGGTATAAATTATTTTACTCCGAGTACAAATCAGAATTTGGATTAATTGTTCCAGCAAACATTACCCGTTTTCGATACATCAAACTGGAGTCAAAAAAATCACCACCAATATGTTTGAAACAACATCATTGCACTCTACTCTGATAGCAAATCAAAATCACAGCTCATAAAATTTAAAAAGTGCAAAGCTTGTGTACAAAACATCAAAAAATGTTCATAATATTTCATTACACAATTAGCAACCATTATAACAAAAGAAACGAGCTTTCTAAGTTTCAAATTCCCACAATTCCACCTACCCTCTCCATTAGTTTTTCCTTCAAATGACTCAATTTTCCCAATAATTCTCCCCTTTCTTCATCAAATCTACTCTTCAATTCCCCGACTAATGCAACAAGTATATCTAAAACAATATGATTGCTTCTTCGCGGAAAATTAAAGACAAGAGCTCTACACAGGCACCCACCCCTAACCACAACGGCACAACCCCTTTAGCAGATCAAAATCCGAGAAGAATAACTACTCTAACAACTAGAAAGGTTCAAATCAAGTGAACAAAACAACAAACAATGTTTCATAATATTTCACTTAATAATCTTCATACTTCACAATATCATGTACTCCCACCGTCTCAATCATTTGTTATGCTTTGATCAAAATACCCTTCACAATGAATATAAAAAGTAAACACACGACAAAGACGAAAGAGTAGAACAATTAGCAAATCATAATATTAAAAGAAAGAAGCTTTCTAAATTCCAAATACCTGCTTCCAAATTCCCACCAATCTCAACAAGCTCATTGCCTTTCAATTTACTTTCCAATTTTTCTTTCAAATTCGTCAATTCCGCCTCCGTCTCACTCAATTTTCCCAGTAATTCCCTCCTCTCCTCATTAAATCCCTTCCTCAAGTCCTCCAGTTTCGCCTCCACCTCCCGATTATACTCCAAGGCCTGTTTATACTTCTCCACCGCCTCCGCCTCGGCATCCTTGCTAGACTTTAATTCGGATACTAAATCATCCAATTCGCTAATTTTTACCTCCAATCTGCAACGCTCAGTATTCCAAGGCAAATACTGCGCCATAGATTCCCTCAATTTCGTCTGCACCTCGGTATTATACTCAATTGCTTTATCATACCTCATAATCGCCTTCGCTTCGGCGTCTTTGCTAAACCCTAATTGCATAGTTAACTCTTTAAGTTCGTCATTTTTGACTTCCAATTCTCTCTCCAATCGACGACGCTCAACATCGGAACCGAGATGTTCCGCCTTCAATTTCCCCAATTCGCTCTCTAAAGGATGGAAGCTCATTGTTCGTCAGTTAGGGTTTCCAATGAAGCCGTTGTTGAAGGCGGGAAATAGGGTTTCTTGTCTGTGATTCGGATAAGTTCGGTTCAACTTAGGTTATTTTGGGTTTGTAAGAATATCAGTCAAATCGGGTTTAGTGACTTCGGTTTGGAGCATTCTCAGCTGCTTTATTAAAGTTATTTATAGGTGAGAATTAATATGATGTAAAATATTCGAGTCGAGTTAAATTGGACAACTCTAAAATTACGAAAATTTGGAATAAACTATCTTTTACTAAGTTATTGATGATCGTAAGTTCGTAAAGCACAACTGTTTAATTTCGTACTTGTTTATATAATAAGCGTATCCATTTTATCATTAATCATGATTTCTATCATACCTATTTTATTACGTAGGCAATACGGAGTATCATTTTTCTCTAAATTGTACAAGTCTTCCAATAAACTTATTAAGAGACCGTCTCTCATGAGATTTACCCAATACCCAATAAATAAAGGGAAACTTTTTTCAGCAGAAGATACCCCATTCAACTTCCTGTAGTAGCATTGCCGAGGACAACGTATTAACAGCAGCGAGAACCGAAATCAGTCTATATTGATAATGTAGCTGAGTTTCAGCTTAAGCACCAGCCGATATACATAAGAGAAGGAAAGGCTTAGTTGAGAGAATGTTTCGTGAGCAAGTTACACAGTTTGCAACAAAAGATTACTCTTACAAACGTCAACACAAAATGATTTGACATAAGATCCCAACTACAAAGGCTGATATCCCATAATGAAAATCCTACCAAATGTACTATAGTCAACAAGGACTTGTATGAAAAAAAAAAACACACATTTCTGCTTGTTACTATATTTTTAGGGAAGATTTAAGTACTAGGTAGATGATGGACTCCTTCTGGATGTCGTAGTGGGCGAGGGTGCAGCTGTCTTTGAGGCGCTTTCCCTCAAAGATTAGAATTTGTTTGTGTGATGGGATGTGCAATTTGTCTTGGATCTTTGATTTGAGGCTGCCGATTGTCAAAGATGGTTCGACTCTTGCAGTTATTTTCATGCAATTCATGGTTACCACGACGAATTGTATTTTTGTTTGTTTTGCGTCTTGCTTGTGGTTGTTTGCATCACTAGAAACATCATCACTGTCAGATATTTGAATATACGCAGGAGAATCCCTCTTCTGGTCGCAAGCTGTCCCATTCTGTCCTACAAGCTTTTCCTCAGAAAGCATTGTCGGCTTGGCAAACTCTTTACGTTTTCTGGACTTGGAAGAGTATTTCACCTCATTGACATGCCTTTCAGAAGCTGAATCTGGAGAAGAGAGAAAAAGGAAAATAGGTAAACGAGTTCATTTCTTAGGACTAAAATTGATAGTTTCACTTTGACCACGTCCCAAGCTTCACAAGCATAGGAATACCACTTTATCTACGACAAGTTTCTGTCAATACTCAATATTGACAAAAATATTATCCCTAGAGAGAAATTTATCACATCCATCATAATGCAGCAACCAAATGGAAGAGAAAGGTCTCTTACATTACCAAAAGCACACGACTATACACGGTACTCATGGCAACTATCTGCGAAGAGCTAGTTTATCTAGTAAAGACATTAGATAGTGTTACTCGTAACCTAAGTCGGAAAATCATCAATCTCAAAAGCCAAAATCACCATCATGGCTCCTTTGAGCCAAATAAAGACGCTTCCTGGTTGACGAAAAATCCTCTTCAATTGTGATATTAACTGTTCCAGCAGACATACACATCAAACTGGTGTCATAGAATCACCACCAATATGTTTGAAACAATATAATTGCACTCTACTCAGAAAGCACAACAAAATCACAGCGCATAAACAAAATTAAAAAAGTGCAGAGCACGACGTGTACAGAACATCAAACAATGTTAGTAATACTCCCTCGGCCCTAATCATTTGTTTATCTTTAATTAAAGTATACGCCTCACAAACGATAAATAAAGAAACAAATAATTGGGGCAGAGGGAGTATTTCAGTAGACAATTAGCAAACCCTAATAACAAAAGGAACAAGCATTCTAAATTCCGAATACCTGGTTTCGAATTCCCACATTTGGCCGTCAATTTATCCTTCAAATTCCCCAATTGCAACTCCCTTTCCATCAAATTTTCCTTCAAATGACTCAATTGTTCGAGTAATTGACCCCTTTCTTGCTCAAATCTAGTCTTCAATTCCGCCACTTCCGCCTCCACCTCAATATTATACTCCAATGCACGCTTATACCTCTTTATCGCCTTCGACTCGGCGTCTTTGCTAAACCCTAAATCTTCCAATTCGTCATTTTTAACCTCCAATTGTCTCTCCAATCGACGACGTTCAACATCACAAGACAGATGATGTTCCGCCTTCAATTTCCCACAATTATTCATTCTCAGCCCTGAAACTCATTGTTCATCATTTAAATTTTCAAGTGGATACCAAGTGGTGTCAGGAGAAGTGCAAGACGTATATTCGGATGGAAGCAATCAAAACTGGTCAATTTTCAAGTCTAGTGAGTTGAGACTAGAGCTAACCAAATGCCGCACCTTCGGTGGTCCGAACCAAAGACCTCACCGAACACTAGTTTGTTCTTTGGTCCGGTCTTAAACTAAACTGAATGGATCGCAAAACACCATGAACCGAACTTATATAAGAAATATAATCTCTATAATTATAATATTATTGATTTCATTTCTTGCTTTGTTTACACGTATTGTAAGATATGTTATTATGTATGTAAATCTAGTAGTAGGAAAATGTTTATTGTGATGGTTACGAACTCCTTTGAGTTTTAATTTTCTATGTTAACCATGTTGATTATAATTCTATTTGGTCCACTTTAGTCCATTTGGTCTCTGTTTGATTTGATCAACGCATTTTTTGGGACCAAATCAGACCGGATTAATATTAATATGGTTCGGTCTTTGGGGCTGGACAACTTTTAACCCTTATTTAGGGTCGTGCTAAAGATCGTCGACATTTTACTAATTATCGTCGACAATTAACACATCTTTCCAATATTGCTCCTCATTAACCCCTCTCTAATCTTTCTAAAACAAAAAAGATGGTTTTTTGGGAAAAAAATCGTAATTTAATTTACAAACTTTTCGATTAAAACGATTTTAAACATATCGACTAATG
>LHUT01000128.1:0-10666 GCA_001412135.1 Silene latifolia subsp. alba
ATATATTTATCAATATTATACTCCCACCCCTTAATCTCTGTGCCCACTTCAAAGGGGAAAAAAAGGATGGATAGGAGGGAGTATGAAATTTGGTCCATTCGGTCAGGATCTAAATTAACCTGTCTTGGACGGAACCAGACCAAAGACCGAAACTTGAAAAAATGAGAACCGAGGACCGGACCAAAATAATTCGATCTGGCTTTGGTCTAGACCTAAATTTGCTCACCCCTAATCCTATGTGTTGATCCTGACAGTTCTAGATGTACTAAATTGCTATGATGTTGGTTACAGCTGATGTTGCCAGCATTTCATGAAAGTTGTGCTGAAATGATGGACAAATGGGAAAAAGTCGTTGCTGAAACGGGTTCAGGCGAGGTTGATGCATGGGCGTACTTTACGCAACTATCAGCTGATGTTATTTCTAGAGCAGCATTTGGTAGCAGCTATAAAGAGGGACAGAGGATTTTTGAACTTCTTAAAGAACAGACTGATATAGCTGTACAAATGCTTGGATCAGTCTATTTTCCGGGACTCAAGTAAGTTAAAGCTCCGCCATTCTCTCTATTTACGAATGTCATGCTACATCTACACCTGACAAAATTGAACTGACTGAACTTAAAAGAACACTTCGAAAGCTAGCCAGAATATAATTGTCCTGATACAAATACGGCTTGTATACAGTATACATAACCTGAAAACGAGTCTAAACCATCGGTACCAAATCACCCACCTTGAGAGTTGAGCCCAACCCGAATAGCCCTATTGAGTTTTGACAGGTCGGGTTAGGGTTGGGGTCGTGGGTTAAACAGGTCAGGTTGGGTTATAGAAAANNCCTGATCTGTTTGCCAGGTCTATGAAATGATTAAGGTTCTACTTCTGCTCCATGCTTAGATACATTCCAACAGCAAGAAACAGGAGGTTCAAGCAAATTGAAGATCAATTACAGACATTACTAAAGGGAATTGTCAAGAAAAGGAAGCAGGAAACCGAGGCCGGAGAGGAAACAAAGGCTGATCTGTTGGGACTACTCCTGGATTCTAACTCGAAAGCAATTCAAGAAGCTGCAAACAGTAATAAAGGCCAACGTCTCGGGATGAATCTTCAGGAAGTGATTGATGAATGCAAGTTGTTTTACTTTGCTGGACAAGAGACTACTTCAGTACTCATTGTTTGGGCAATGATTTTGCTCAGCAAGTATCAAGATTGGCAAGCGCGAGCACGAGAAGAAGTCTTGAAGATATTTGGAAATGATTTACCAGATTTTGAAGGCCTTAGCCATTTGAAAACAGTAAGTTATTCACTGTTTCTGATTCACTGTTATCCATGACGCAGTGATAGATGAACCATCTCAACAGCTGATGGTTGAGGCCCAACTATTATAATTATACGTTGGCTCCGATCATCTCAACTAAAACCTTAAGGTGATGGTTAAAGCTCAACTATTATAATTATTTCTATTACGCACACTCACACGTGACTAACTGTATTCGTAATTACAGGTGACTATGATATTGTACGAGGTTCTACGATTGTATCCGCCAGCGACTCATCTGACAAGAAGGGTTTACAAAGACACAAAGCTAGGAGATATATCACTTCCAGCTGGTACTTTGATGACTTTTCCTATCGCCTTCATTCACAGAGACACGGAAAACTGGGGAGACGATGCAGACGAATTTAAGCCAGAGCGATTTGCAGAAGGCGTATCCAAGGCAACAAGTGGAAAGAACACATTTTTTCCTTTTGGTTGGGGACCAAGGATATGCATAGGCGAAAAGTTTTCCATGGTAGAAGCTAAAATGGTGTTGTCCATGATATTACAACGGTTTTCGTTTGAGCTTTCGCCGTCTTATGCTCATGCACCCATGACTGTCATATTTCTGCAGCCACAACATGGTGCACAGATCACTTTACACAGGCTTTGAGCTTTCTAAGCCACTAATAATAACTCATCCTCGGAATATTGAAAGTTCACAGGAAGTCGGAACAAGAGATGTATGTACCCTTTTTTAGATATTCCGAGTTTTTGAATGGTAATGTTTGTAGTAATATCAAAACTTCTTGTAGGCTTTTCTGTGTGAATGTAGCAGCAAAGGTCATTTGACTCATACTATCTTGAACTCTGTCTTTGGAAATTATCGATTAAGGACATCAATCTTGGTATCACGCTTGAGAAGAGCGTAGAAAGTAGAAACCATTCGATTTGAGCTAGTTATTTACTCCTTTGGTTCACTTCATTTGTTTACGTTTCAAAAAAAATACCTCACATTATAAACAAATGATTAAAACGGAGGAAGACCTATTTTGTCCAAACCAAATAACGCAGGTAATTTAAACGTAGACGGGTTTTGAAACCCCATTTTAGGTACTGCAAGATCTGCAACTGATGGACAACCCTGACAATAAACCAAATATGGCAGACGGCAATATGTAATGGTTGTACAGACTACAGAGCAATAAAGAAAAACAGCAAGAAAGACAGAATCGTAACAGCTGAGGCCGACATTGAGAAAGCAGACGCTGTGGTGGCCGGAGGCTGAGCAGCTCCCTCAGGCAACGGTATTCATGCCATGAATTGTGATTTTTTCCCATTGCAAGGGAACAGCCTTCACGCCTCACAGATATGAGAGATGGAACGAGAACAACGAGAAATATTTACAAGAGTCGGAAACAAAAGCATTTCCTTCTTTAAATGACATCACTGTAACAATGCACACAGTGTCATCAACTGTTCCCCGCGATGCAAACTTAAGAGGCGATCATATAATTAAACGAGGAATACACGAGTACTTCACAACTTACTGTTCCCTCAATTGCTGAAACTTTCAGCTGGCCTCAACTGTCATTCTATCAGCAAGATCTCGCGCAATAAAACTAGTAAAATACAACAATGATTTTACATTTCCAGTGTACACTTTTTCGACAACCACTAGAACCTGCATATAGCTACTATCTAGTATCTACACACAATAAAACTATACAGCCAAGCATTTACCTTCGCATATTTCATACGCCCTAAATGTAAACCTTTGGACGTTAATACATGGCAGGTTTATTCCATTTAAGCGAGACCATTTACGGAGAGGAGATTAAACATGCTAATGAAGAAACTTTAGATGCATCAAAATTTGGGTAGCAACTCTTATATACGGAGAAAAGAGGAGAAACGTTGGAACGACAAATTAAAGAGCAAAGCACGTACAAAAGTGGCTTCGACTTCATGTTTACAGATCCAGCTTCCAGTAGCTGGATGATTGAATGGGAAAGGACTGGGATTAAATTTTAATGGTCTACAAGAGGTCGGACAAACCACCAGTACGGACCCCATCACCCAACCGAGAGCCTATGCAAGCACCAGCCTGCTTCCCAAGGGTCTAAATATCTACATAAAAGGAAATGGGTCCCTGCAGGCGGATTTTGCAAATTTTCAAATGTCAAATGTTTACCACCCACTACCTTCGTCAGCGCAAGCCATAGACCATGGGGAACAAGAGCTTTGGCCCATCCTCGATTAACTGAAAGAAAACAAAGCAGTGACAATTGGTTAGCAAACTACAAAACAAAGAATAAAATAAAGAAAACTGCAAATTTAATGTGCAAGCTCAGTAACTTACCATAGCTTCCATGAAGATACCAAGGCGTGTACACCACCCCAAACAGATATCCTCACTGCCATGATGGTTGCTTATAGCTAAGCCTATCTGGGTCCCACCCACCATCAGGTTCCTTCCTCCTCATAGCACCACCTGCCATTGAATATAACCTTGCTTGCTCATCTGTTAGAGCAAGAGACCCCATACTGGCCATAGGTCTTGGCAGAATGGATTCCGCATCTGGCCCCGCATTGAGATCTAAGCCCTGCCTTACCCATTTTTGAGCATTGTCCACAGCAACACTATTGCTAACATCTGAAAGACCAACAACATAAGGCCGAGGATACTGTGAAGGAACATTCAGGGAACTTCCCACTAACTGAGAACCAACTGCAGGAATACAAAGCCGTCCACCAGAAGAAAGATCCATAAATGCAGTTGATCCACCCGGGAGTGAAGATGATGGCAAAGGAAAGCTGGTACCAAAGGGAAAAACTGGGTATTGAAATTGTGCAGAAGGAAAAGAAACAGAAGGAGAGGATAAAACAGGACCCCTGTACATATCTGGGTTAAATGACATGGCTTCTGCCGGTCCAGCCCACATTCTCGGTGGGCCACCGCCAGTACCCGCAATTGGGAAAGGCTGCACCCTATCAGGTAAACCCGTAGGCATTGGTACGGCTGAGAACGTGCTGCCAGCAGTATACCATGGGTTCACAGTCCCCATTTCTGTAGTGTTAATTCTGAAACCAACAGAAGGTTGAGAGTAGACGTTTGAACGTAAATGTCTGTTAAAAGATGAAGAATCAACAGTAGCTTCATCAGCTGCGGGCCCATTATTCAAATCGAAGTCTCTACGACCACTATCGCTATTGGATAGAGCACTTGATGATGCCAACCTTATTGGTTGAAGTGGCATGTCTAGTCTATGACTGACTGGCAAAGGCTGGCCCAAATCCGGAGCATCATCAGCTATATTCAGATCTAGGTCCAAGCCTCCAGCAATACGGCTAGAAACAACACCAGTTGATTCATTATTTGTCTCAAACTCATCCCTTTTGTTAGTTCGAAAATCGTCAATCTGACAGTCCATGTCCTCCATAACCATCTCATCAGCCACGTTCAGGTCAATCTCGAAGCGTGCAGAAGTTTGTTTCTCATTATTAACATTCAGACTTCGTTCATTATTCAAACCAGGAGTGTCAGAGACCTTTCGAGGTTCAGCTGGACGAAAAGCACTCGTGGCAGCTGATCCTCTCCATCCAAGCTCCCCTTTATTTCTCAGCAGATCCTCAGGAGGCACAAAAGGCCCTTTTGCAGCAGCAGCCACTGTAACTGAAGCAGGGAGACTAACAGATGTGCTAGCAACAGAAAACGAAGGTAATTGGCAATTCAAACGACCAGGTGTCACATTGCTTGGTAGGTCTTCATCTTTGTTATCTTCTACATCAAATCCTTCATTTAAATCAAATTCAAGTCTCCCATCCATAAAAGAGCTTCCTGCAAAAGGTGAAGAGGTTTTCACATCACAATGATGTTCGCCCTCTGCAATTTCACCTTTCCGAGGAGGTAGGTTAGAGTCTTTAGAATCTGAATCCAGATCATTATCTTGGGCAGGAGGATATAAATTCATTTGTGCAGCAGGTGCAGTAGTTGCATTTTTATCGATAAGATCCACCTCATTACCCTTGGTAGCCTGAACATAACCACCTGTATCGAGTACAGTCTCTTCTTTCATCTGATGGACTGGGAGAGCATCCTTCTTCAGCTTCCCCTTTTCATCTGCTCCCTCACTAACGAGCCTACCACCACCTACATCAACATCATCTTCTTTCAAATCATTAAATTGCCCAGGCAGTAAGTCGTTAATGCATGATGAAACACCACTTTTTTCTTTTCTACCCACAGACTCCTTAGCCGTCATAGTAGAAGACCGCTTCCTTATCACGACCTTACTGTTTTGCCTAACCTGTGGATCACTCTTCTTATCACCATCTGCGGACTTGACTGAACCCACTTCTACAGGTATTTCATGATTTTCTTCTTTCAAAGATCCGTCCTCAATTTTGTATTCGGAAGCCAAACAGCTAGCAACACCGTGAGGTGTACCCACCTGACTATCATTTTTAATTGCTAACGTTGTTCCATGTCCTTCATCTGAACCTTCATCGCCTTCAGCATACGTAGGAGCCACAGAGGGTGGAGCTGCAGATTCATCAAGCTTTCCATCAGATACAAAGCAAGAGTCTTTCCTGGGCAGCAGATCCTTGCCATGTGGCCTTGTTTGATCACCTTGCTCCTGAACAAGTACAGAAGAAGCACATAATGTTGTATTTTGTTTCTGACCCTCCACATTAGTTTCTCCAAGAGAAACCTCAACGTCGCCATTTGGCAATAATTTAGCACTGTGATCTCGGCATGATTCAGCTGCCACAGATGTGCTCCTCTGAGGCGACTGAACAGGCGACTTACAAATTTCCCCAGCGGCAACACTAGCAAGCAGGTTCATACCAACTACGTCTCCAGCAGACATAGGCAAATTAGCTTCAGTGTAATCTACACAACTTTCAATCAAAGCATTTATGGAGCTTAATGATGAATCATGGAACTTTCTAGGACTCGGCTCGATTTTGGGTCCTAACGCAACCTTTTCAGCATCAATCAACTTTCCAGACTCAGCACCAGTCAGGCAGCATCCAGAATCTGGGGCAGCAGATGGTGAAGCATCAGCTTGATCACACGCAGTTCCCCCATCTTTCAGATTGGTACTTTGTCGTGACTCAGTAGTCATTTCTGAAAAGGTATTACTCAGATAACCACCACATTTTTCATCTGAACTACGTTCTGACTGAACAAGCTTCCCAGGGACGGGAGCTGAAGAAGCTCTGCAGTTCATAGATGACGGATCCGCAAGACACCCACCGTTGACATTTGGTGAAGGAGTGCATGCCCGATTACTGATTTTAACAATTAGCTTATGATTGTTACTGTCAGCAACAGGAACATCAGTAGGCTTTTCACATGATGAGGGTTGTGAAAATTTTTCCGAAACAGATTTTCTAGTCAAGGAAGAGCTTTTCATTGATCCACCTTCACGGTGAGCAGCAGAAGAAGCTACACCCTTAAGACCATTAGCAGTTTTCCTGTGCCTGGAAGCACTTCCAGAACTCTTGTTCAAACTTGTAGAACCTGAATTGGAGCTCCTTGCATCCTCCTTAACAGCTGGGCACATATTTTTCATATGATCACTAGAACACTGGCTGTTTGTCTGCGACTGACTAGAACTACTGCTCTTTTCATCCTTACATGCTGAAAGAGGAAGCTCTGAGCTACCACTAATAACAGTGGTCTTAAGATGAGCATCTTTCATGTAAGCACTAGAAAATGCAGGGGAAGATGGCAACTTCACAATTGTAGGAGAAGCTGATGAACACTTAGCCACGTCTTCCTGGATCGACTTAGCTGGGGAAGATTTAGAAGAAGAAAGTTGTGAAGAGGAATTTTTCATGGCGGCATCAGATGCACTGGAATGCCTTGTTAAACCATGCGAGGCTTCATTCCGCACTCTCGCAGGCCAAGAAACACCCTGACTACTAGCAGATCTTGAATCATTAATATTCATCTCAGCCTCAACACGCTTTTTCCATGTATCAACTAAAGTCCTTGCTCTCTTCTGAATATCTGAATTTCTGTGAGATCTTAAATGATTTACAGATTTTCCAATGTTGCACATCTGCAATGCATTAAGATTAACAGGGAGTCTGTCCAACGCACGGAGCAAAGTCAAAAGAAAGTCGACCACTGATTTATCATGATCTCTAGGGCTGCTGGAGTCGCCAACCTTACCCTTGTGGACATCTTGAAGCCATTGATCCAATACAGGTAGACCTCTGAGCTGCACAAATCGATTAAGACAATCGTCCTTGTCAGTCGCAGCTATAACGCCAGCCAGCAGCGACCGACATGGGATATCTATTCTCCTCTCAGATTTATCTGAGTGCATGAGTTGAACTAGTCTTTCTACAGCTTTGGAATCTACAAGCCGACCATTCTCCGTTATTTTTGCAATTTCCGAATTCAGCAATAGTGCTGAGCTCAGGACATTGGAGTCTCCACCATCTGCTTTTGAAGAACGCTCACGTTTCACAAGCTCAGAATCCTGATCACTTCGTTCCCTTTTCTTTCCCTTCGAATGAGAGGGAAACGATGTAGAGCCGTTCTGCACACTGTCTGGGCTGTTTTTTAGCTGTGACGTTGACGTTGACGTTGGACTATTCAGTGGTTTTGGTGAACGCCCTCCTTGAGGCTGTTGAACTGTTGCATGCATTTCAAGTTGTGTTTTCTGTAACAATTGATCTACTTCTTTCTGCCGACCCTGAAGAAATATAATAGACAGACTTACAAAGAAAACTTTAAAAAAAATTAAAATTGGGTTTTATTAATAACAAAGCAAAACTGAAAGGTCACTCACATTAATAAAGTCTTTATCTGTGAGCCACCACAACCGCTTGTTTGTAGTATCATAAACTCGTCGACAGACAAACGAAGATACTCCTGTTGTCAGTTCAACACCCTTAGGCAAGAATGCAACTTTACAAGGATGAAGAAGTGAAGCAGCAGGAATCTCATCCCGATGAAAAGAGTAGAAAACTTCGTTAGGCGCAGCTTCAATGGCAGCGCCTTTCAAAAGTTGGATGTCTGCAGGTCGATAAAGCCACGTCACACCTAGCTTCAGTTTAGTCTCCTTGTCGGATCCCAATGAATGGACTATACCTATGAAAGGAGGGGACTCTTGGGGTGGTTTAAACAGAGCACAGTCACCAATGCGAATCTTACGAACATCCTGCAATAATTAAAGAACTCTATTAACAAAACAAGCTAAAGAGCCCCATAAAACAACAATACCGAACCTTATAGTCCCTCCCCATGCCGAAATAAAAGAAAAACAGATGTACTCGAATCTCAGCCTTACACTATTTAATGTGCCAGCTAGGTTGCCAAGTAGAAGAAGTATACATGTGTCTCTTGGTCATGTCAGAGGCTCCTATAGTTCTATTAATGTCATCCCATGTCGGTATGAAGAACTAAAGCGACCATAAACCATGAAGATGATAAATGAGTACCACCCATGGCCATGAGAGAGATTTACCAATGACTAAAAGAACCCACAAAGATATAAACAGTTTATTTACTTGTCCCACTTTTCATTTCTTGCTTCATTCACTTGGACCTGGCAAACGAGTTGTAGAATTTGGGATTGGGTTGAGTTCGTGTCGTGCATTTTCAGGTGCACTGTTATAGGCTCATTTCGGGTACAGGTCCTTTCAAGCTAGGTCACTATTGAGGACAGTCGTTATGGGTCAGCTTCGGTCGTAATTAAAAGGATTTTTTGTGTCATATAAGTAACTTCAAGTCATTTCAGATCATTTCAGGGAATAACTATAAAGGCTTTTGTTCCCAAAATAAGTCATTTCAGGTCGTCATAGTTTCAGTCCTCTGATTCAGGTTGAATACAGGTTGGAGTTTAAGCCATTAGAGTTTTGCCATGTCTTCATTAGGTCTTTGCCCCGACTAAAAATCTCCAACCAATCAAAACCTTCTTTTGAGCTTCCCAAAACAAAACAATAGCAGTCCACCAACACATACATCGATAACAAGGACGCTAAACTTTTCCGACATAAATTCAACCTCTCAACATAGAGAGCAACATGATAAAACTGGATTACAAACATAGTCACATCCAAAAATCCCTCAAAAAAGGGCCATCAAACAAATATTAATTGTCCGAATCCACCAAATACCGCCAACAATCTCGCCCTATTCTCGTTTAGTTCCACCCAGAAATGCCAGAAACGACATCTCCCACAAGCTGTACTCGAAAAATTCATCAAACATCGACAACTGGAGTCAAAACCGCATCACCCGAGCCATCAAAAACTCTAACGACCAGAACAAACGCATTTTTAACACGAATTCGGCGATTTCCCACAAAAAAGAACCCCGTGCACAGCTGAATCAATCGAATTAACAAAATAACGAAGAACCAATCAAGTAACCAATCAATCAATCAATTCAATAATAAAAAAACAACAATTAATTCGAAAAAAAAGCCGAAAAATACCTTTAAACTAGCATCAGCATAAGAATCATCAACTTCTGCAATTACACGACGTTTATTTACCGATGAAGGGACGGACAACATACGTCGAATCCTCCTACTATTCTCACACCCATGCATAATATCCTTGCATTTTCCCCAATTTTTCTTCCTTCTATCAACATCAAAAATCACTCTAACCCTAATTAATCAATCAAACAAAGCAAAACCCTAACTTTTTATTATCAACAGAAAATAACCAAGGGAATTAGGGTTTGTGAGTATATAGTATATATATAAAAAATATCGAAAAATAACAAAACCCTAATTAATCGATCGAAATCGAGTGAATATTTGAAGATCCAGGTAAGATTGAAGAGGAATTAAAAGATAATTAAGAGATAATTAGCGAAAATCGAGGGGTTTGAGAGATTATCGGCGATCTATAAGAGAGGAGATTGAAAAAAATTGTCGAAAGAGAGAGAAATTTTTTTCGAGGAGAGAGAAATGAAATGAGGAAAGGTGGTGTAGAAACGGGTTTCGTTAGGTCATCTTTTCCTTTTTGTAAATAAATAAAAACCAAATAAAATCAAAATACATTAAAGCACAAAGAAAAAAAAAAAGTTTATATATACTTTAATTTAACTATCATAATAATCATAAAGTTTAATTTTATTTACAAAAATCAATTATTTGAAAATTTTATCATAAAGATTAAGGTGAGATTAAAGATAGTATACTCAATATAGACCTAGCAAACGGGGTTAACTAGATGTGGTACGGGTTGGGTCATTTTGGATTTAACGGTACTCGGATTAGATGTAGGGAGATTGCATCATTACAGGTTGGGTTTACTTTTGAACTTATTATTGTTAGGTAATTTATGGATCAATTGGTCTCCCTTGTGACGGGTTACCATTTGTGGCGGATATTTTGTGAGTTAAAATGGTAACAAAATGGGTTAGTGGAGAAAGGG
>LHUT01000128.1:15862-46102 GCA_001412135.1 Silene latifolia subsp. alba
TTCATATAAAGACAGTTAATATAACATGTGAGTAACATAGTGATAATATAACATTATACGGTCGATAATACTATACAATAATCACAATATTATTACTTATTTCTACGACGAAGGATCCCAAAATCATACCTTATTAATCTACATGGGCTTAGTTAAGAAATAATAAGGAACTTCTATACGTGTTAAAAAGTTTGAATGGCAAGGGCTATTTATAGCCAAAACATGCATGTCGGTTGAAGTGTGCAAGTAATCTTTTATTTCTACTATCTTAATGAGCAAGAAATGTCTTATCCAATTCTATTAACATTACCTTATCTTAAAACACTCAAAATATCTTAGCCATAATTATTATTATAATATTATGATATTGTAATAGTTAATATAATTTTAGTATTACCTTATCGTGTAATATATGTATCCATATTAGGCAACATTATACATACGCATAATAAATATGCGTGCATTGTTCTCGCTAATTTTTTTTATTCGGGATATTACATATTTACCCTCATTTTTCATTTTGTATAATCCTCTCAAATTACTTACAATCCAACTCCGTTAAACAACCGGGCTCCCCCACCGCCACCTCCCCTCTCCACACCGACCATATTGTCGAACCCTTACACCGACCACCAACACTACCACCTGCACCAGACCCCTGCTTCAAATGGTTCGTTCCATTTTTTAAATCTGAAATGTCATCCCTTTCTCCATTTCTCACTTTCGTAAGAATATATAGCAATTAGCCACCATTGTTTTCAAATATACTCGTATTGGTTTGTCAGTCGACAACAACCTAGAAAAGTGTACATTAGTCTTGTTTTTTTGGTTGTAAGTCCCGTAGCCTACTGCACTTTGGATCCAGAGTCTCCGTTTTCTTTGAAATCTAGATTGACAACCCTAATTTAATTAATGTAAATGAATTTTCTAATTTGATATAACATAATTAATAATTGTCAAACTTAATAAATTGGAGGATTATTATCATATTCACATGAGAATTAACATTCATAATTGTATAATTTACTCTTTTTTGATTAACTTTGTGAGGAGGGAATAAGAGAGAATTTTTTTTTGTTTCTAGCCAAAAGGACATACCATGGAAAAATAATGAAAAAAAATCCATAAAAGAGTAAAATCCGTCTATGAAAAAGCAACTACGATAGATATAGGAATATAGTCCCATGTCAAATTACGGGCCATCACACGAGTCCACGGTCCAGCACCATTTAAATCCGTTCATTAAAACATTCAACACTATTCCCATTGATTTACTCCCAAATCTCCGACCACCACGACAACCACTGCTTTCCTCTATTCAACAACCGCACTGCCGCATTTTTCCGGTAATTTTTCACCTTCTCAATTTAAATTTGTATTTCCGATCTATTATCTATGCAAATCTTTCATCGATTGATTTAGGGTTTTCTAAAATTCGCGCATTTAATCGTACACTCCCTGATCTAATTCTTCATTTATCGTATGATTAATTACGTGTTTGTGTATTTTTTGTTTTTCAGTTGATTAATGGCTGGAAGTAGATTAATTCACCTTCTTCTTAAGCGGAATCTCCATTCTCAATCCGCGGTAATAATTTTAGTTTACTTTTGGTTGAATTTTGATTTTGATTAGTGATTATTGGATTATTTGTTTGTATTAAGGTGTCTAGGTTTTACGCATACGATGGTAATTACTGTTTGTTTGACAATTGACATGATTCTTATCAGGGAGATAGATATCTCAATGGGATTTATTGTTTGTTTTCGTCATCATTTTGTATAATGAATGAGCAATTGTTCCTGTTATTACCTCCGTCCCAATCGTTTGTTTACATTTGTTTAAAATACTCCTCACAAAGAATGAAATAGGTAAACAAATGATTGAGACGAAGGGAGTATTCTGCATTGGCTTAATGGATTGTAGTGTCTTTGGCACAGAGCATCTAATTTGTGATTTTTGTTGAATGTGTAAGCTGGTTATTAGCAGTTGTGTATATGTTCGTTGTCTATATATTGTGACATGCTCATGCACACGATGTGAGTGCGAGAACTTGATTGAGAGTCGTCGGAGCTTAAAGGCTTCAGTCTAGGTTGTGTTGCCTTTCTTCGATGTCGTGGAAACTTTTGTGTTTCTCTAGTGGACATAGTTACAGTGATAAGTTTGGTTAGTTGACTTTCATGGAACGGGAAATATTACATATTTCTATTAACAATGGATTTAGTTCGTAGACCCAATGGTAATGCTAAATTTTTTATGTTATACATTAGCATGGATTTCGTAATGGTTGCATGCTATTTTTTTTGCAAGTTACGTTTACTAACCCATGTTTTTCAGAAACTCGTATCTCCCACCTTTTGTATACCACTTTTCTAAAACCCGCATCTTTTCTATTTTTTTTTTTTCAGAACTTTGAATTTTTCTAGGCATTTTATCTAAAACTCACTCCAAAAGCCCATTTTCACCAAAATAAGTGTCATTTCTTGGCGAATTTGTGAAATATCTTTATTTTGACCAAACATGACTTTTGGTAGAAGGGAAGAGCATTGATGATTAATACAGACGAAAATGTGTTTTTTGTTTTATTAAAAATGGGCTATTGGTAGGAGTTTTGGAGGAAATCTATCGAGGAAAAAAATTAGAAAAGATGGGAGTTATGAATTTTCTCTATTGTTTATTATTTGGTCCATACGAGTTACTCCTGACCATGTACTTGTGATGTTCGTGTTGATGTACGTCTTCCACCTATTTTGACCCATATAGGTTCAAGGTTCACCTATTGCTGGTCACTTCAGGCCTTTGTTTTGTAGCCTTGTAGGCATCAATGAAGTTTCTTGATATGTGATTAAAGTAACACATATTGGGCTGTTGTCGATCTATCTGTTTGTATCCTCATATACTTGGAATCTTGTGAATAACACTCGTTTGTATTACTTCTACTGAAATGTACGATTGTCAGCAATTCATCACTGGGTATTTGGGTAGTATGTCAAAGAAATATAATGATCATTTACCGCTAGCGGGATTCAGTGTTCCTTACATTGTGGTCGGTGCGCTGTCTGTTCAGGGACTTCCAGCATTATCATCTGCTGTATCAAAAGACCCAGATACTAGTGGATCTGCTGGCGTGAAAGCCTTGAAGGCAATTGCTCTCCTTGGAGCTGGTGTCACGGGGATTTTGAGTTTTGCCACCGTAGCATCCGCAGATGAGGCTGAACATGGCCTTGCAGCCCCAGATTACCCTTGGCCCCACAGTGGCATTTTGAGCTCATACGATCATGCTTCGTGAGTTTCCTATCACTTCTTCAGTATAAACTTAATGGTGTTTGTGTGGTGGCTTGACCATGTTGTGTCTGAATTTCAGGATTCGCCGTGGACACCAAGTGTACCAACAAGTTTGTGCCTCATGCCACTCAATGTCTTTGGTTTCATACCGTGATCTTGTTGGCGTGGCATACACTGAGGATGAGGTAAAAGCGATGGCTGCTGAGATTGAGGTGACTGATGGACCTAATGATGAAGGTGAGATGTTCACTCGTCCTGGTAAGCTAAGTGATCGATTTCCCGAGCCATATCCCAATGAATCAGCTGCTAGGTTTGCTAATGGTGGGGCCTATCCTCCTGATCTGAGCCTTATCACCAAGGTATATTAGTCTTGGTCTATTTCTCTTTGATCATTTTAAGTCTTTGTTTGATGGCTGTTAATGGCAATGGGTTATCCCATCTTTCTACTCTTTCAGGCACGCCATAATGGTCAGAACTATGTATTTGCTCTGCTAACGGGCTACCGTGATCCACCTGCTGGTGTTTCGGTTAGTAATCTCATTTAAAATACTTTCTAATTTTGGAAACATATTTCTGTAATGCAATTTAGTTGAGGACAGTTGTATGTTTTGGAAGTATTGTACTATTGTATGCCTGTTGCCGGTTAATACACACACCGATGTTAGACATGCTGGTGCTAGGTTGTAATTAGTCTTATCATAGTTTCCAAGGAGCTGATGGTTTAAACATTATCTTCCTTGACAGCGAATTCTGGGAGTGGGTTGAGGTTTTAATGTGATAGTTTGTAGTTTTTCAGGGATGTTAAGTACTCCTATGTTCAGCAATAGGTCTCTTACTTATCAAAATTCCCCCAACATATTTTGAAATGTAAGAACAGTATTATGGACAGAGGGAGTATCATATTTTCTAAAGTTAGTCTAAGATTTATCTAAAAGAGTTTTTGGTACTTCTATTCACCATGGTCTTCCCACTTTCGTAGTTTCCTATATAACGGAAATATTAAGAGTGTTCTTCCTGTTTCTTTTCTTTATTTATATGGCTTGGATTTTGAAAAAAAAAATTGCAAGATTGCGGAAGATGATTCTGATAGGCAAGTAAACCATGTCATTAACCACTAATCCACTCACTTAATAATTGACCCACTCTCCTAATAATTAACCCACCTAATAATCCAAGTCCTCTCTCCTCACCTGACCAACGCAAGGCCCCACCTCTGACCACTCCAAAACTTACTACCTCAACCTACTATCAATGGTCTCCTCAAACTTACCAGAAACCACTAGTTTCGTCCAAGCTAGACCACCTGAACCAGACACCTCAAGCCACCAAAACTGGCCAACCTCATACTACCTCAGATCACCGAAACCAACCACCAGTGAATTTCACTTCTCAACCTTCTCCGGGCTTCCCTCCCCTCTCTCTCACCAGTCATCTTTCTCTCTTTCCTATATGGCCGTGGTCGTCTCTATGCCCTCTATTTATGTTGGTTGGCTTATTCTTGGATGTAGATCTACCATTCACCAGCCACTTGGGTGGTCAGGATGTCAAGGGTTGGGGAAGCCAGGTTGTTAGGGTTAGGATGGGAATGATAGTGTTGGTATTGGGATTTGGGATTGTTAAGGTTGGTGCGGGGGTTGCTATGGGTGGGTGTGGGTATGAGGGTTGGTTGGGTAGGGAGAGTTAACTTAAAGGCATTTAGGTTAAACCACCAGCCAATTGCCTCTTATTTCTTCACATAATATGTGTTACTATCATTCCCATCAACATGCCAAAAGAAATGGTTAGAACTCTTTGAAATGGAGGGAGTAATGGAGTATAGTATCAAAGTTTGTCTTATTTGCTTTTCTGAAAGGCAACATCTTTCTTACTGTCAACTGTTTTTTGTGACATTTTTAGAGTAAAAATTCTTTATTGACGGAAATTATTTTTTATTTATTTTATCTTATATTTGTGGTGGTGTAATCACAATGATTGTTCTGTTATGGATCATTTTTAGCGGATATGAGGTAGGAGAGACCAATGGCATATAAGTGACTATATTTTAGTTTATCTAGATTTACTGATAATGGTGTGCACATGTGAACGATTAGTGTAGAGCTTGAACAGTTATTTTTACATCAAGATAGGTTACATTTCCACTCCCCTTAGTGCACTTCATCTCTATCCTTCTTTTCCCCTCATCTAATCTAAATAGGATTTGCTAATAACATGGCACTATATATTGGTCATGACGCTGCATCACGACTGAGTTATCAGGATTTTTAAGAGCTACGATAACTGTATTTTGGGGCAGCATTGGCTGTATTTATTGCAAATGACCGAGATTAGGCCGTGGTGCTTTATTCTTAGTCTTGTGCCTTGAATGTTCTGATTTATGTTTCAGTCATTGATTTTGGTGTTGCTCTCATGGTGATCATAGATCCGAGAAGGATTACACTACAATCCTTACTTCCCTGGGGGCGCAATTGCAATGCCTAAAATGCTCAATGATGGTGCTGTTGAATATGAAGATGGCGTTCCTGCAACTGAGGCGCAGGTACACATTTTCATCTACCCAGAATTTCAATTGCTTTTCATAGGCGCCAGTACAGTACACTTTTCCAAAATAATATATCAAATGAGACGAATTAATTGTCGCTCATGAGTGCCTTTCTCTAGGCCATGTAATGCACAACTGTAATATATGGTAAAACGTCACATCAATGAAGCTAACCTGTTACTACTGATGCAGATGGGCAAAGATGTTGTGTCATTCTTGTCATGGGCAGCAGAACCAGAGATGGAAGAAAGGAAACTCGTGAGTTTTAACTAAAATTTCTCGTTCATCTTTAATTTGGTTTGTTTTTTCCGGGTTTAACGACCAGATTATCTGATTTGAACTTCTGATTCAGATGGGATTCAAATGGATATTTGTACTTTCATTGGCATTACTTCAAGCTGCATACTATCGTCGATTGAAATGGTCTGTTATCAAGTCTCGTAAGCTGGTCCTCGATGTTGTCAACTAATAGTTGATCACGTACTCACGGTATGGTGCAAGTGGAAAATAATTATTACCCTTAATTATTTTGACTGCCACATATTTTCTTCATTACGTGGCATAAGAAGACTCATTTTTGTTACAATGGAAGAGAACAAGCTTCCCTTGACCTTATAGAATTTTCGATTTTCCTCTTGGACAATTTTGATAAACCTTCTGCATGTCCAGAATGGGCCATTTTTGCTCTACATGTTCAGGCGCCGTATGACTGACATGGAAGATATTCTTCCTACACTTATTGTATTGTTTCATCATGTTTGAAATAAGCTTATTGAATAAGATTAATCAGAGTTGTATGGTGATGTACTGATCTCTCCCATGGACCATGGTCGATCATCTTTGCCTCATAATGCTGCCAGGCCTCTCCCGTATCGTGCGAGTCTGACAACTTGTCTACATTACAAATGCCTGTGTGTATTACAGAGTTGGTCTTCGATTGAGAGATCACTCAAATTCTTTCTGCATTCTATTTCTATATATTCAACTCTAGTAATAATGAACTCACAGAAAATCAGAAACAAGCAAACAGAAAAACGACAGGTAGGTGGGGTGGGTTCGTTTGAATGAGAAGCTGGTGTCAGTGGGTAGGCGTCACCTACCATGGGTTAGGTTTCAGGATGCCTGGTGTATGTGGGCCGTGGGCGTTTGTGGTGGTCATGGTGGCGGACCGGTGGATAAAAGACTAGATACGGCCTCCCAAACGGCTCAAGTTAAAGTGTATAATACACGGTTTTCGGGATTGCAGGAAACCGGAAGAAAAATGTCTGTAAATCACACATTCGGTTTCTCGGGTCAGATAAAGCGGTCGCACAAGTTTTGAGGAGCGACAGAGAACACTTGGAGGCGCCGGTATGCGATAAACTAGTCTCGTGCGAAAATCGGATACTCGTTAAAAATGGATTAATACTTGTTATTTCGGGCTGAAATCAAATAGAATAATTCTTGAAGTGATCCTAGACATGTGGTAGATAAACTGAGAGAAGCCCGACACGACCTTCCGAATAACTCAAATTGAAGTGTAATAATGCACGGTTCTCAGGATTCCATGGACTCAGAACAAAAAAGTTCGTAAATCACACATATGGTTTCTCGAGTAAGATAAGGCGGCCACACAAAGTGATTTGACGGGTTTACAACGTCTTTACCGACCCAATTCTTAGCTACTTTAACCCCAACTTATGTTACTTACAGAGTTACAGTTATTTTAACTCAATGATGTATTAGAGTAGTGGTTGCATTGTTTGGATATATTTCTGCACAATTCCGGTTTAATGTGTAGGTGTTGTGAATGAGGATTGCATTCCAAGTTCAGGAAGCGACTTGGACACCTTTACTCTCGTGTCTTGGACCGAAAACATGCCAACTAATGGGCTAAAAGGTGTTCAAACCTTGTGGCTTGAAAACAAGGCAATGCCCAAAGCATCAAAGTCAATACAAAGAAGCAAACACGAAGTAGCAGGTGGCCGACAATGCGGTTGGAATTGAAGTGTCTAATACACGATTTTCGGGATTCTAGGGTGCCGAAACAAAAATGTCCATAAATCACAAAAACGGTTTCTTGGGTCCGATAAAACGGCTACACAAATTTTGAGGTGCAATAGAGAACATTTGAGTGTATCGATATGCGATTAACTAGTTTCGGGCGGAAATCGGATACTCGTAAAAAAAGGTTTAATAATTGTTATTTAAGGTTGAAATTGAATGGGGTAACTCCTGAAGCGGCCCTAGACACGTAGTAGAAAAATCAAGAGAAAAAGAAACATGACCCGGTACGCCTCCCGAACGGCTCAAATTGAAGTGTCTAATACAAGGTTTTTGGGATTCCAGGGTGGCGAAACATAAATGTCCTTAAATCACAAGAACGGTTTATTGGGTCCAACAAAGCAACTACACAAATTTTGAAGTGCAAAAGAGGACATTTGAAGGTGTCGCTATGCGACTAACCAGTTTTGGGCGAAAATCAGGTATTCGTAAAAAATGGTTTAATAATTGTTATTTAAGGTTGAAATTGAATAGGGTAACTCCTGAAGCGACGCAAGACACGTGGTAGAAAAACCAGAACAAAAAGAAAAATGACCCGAGACGGCCTCCCGAATGGCTCAAATTGAGGTGTATAATACACGGTTTTCGGGATTTCAGGGTGCCGAAATAAAAATGTCCGTAAATCACAAGAATGGTTTCTTGGGTCTGACAAAGTGGCTACACAAATTTTGAGGTGCAATGGAGGACATTGGAAGGCCTCAGTATGCGATTAACCAGTTTCAAGCGAAAATCAGATATTCGTAAAAAATGGTTAATAATTGTTATTTAAAGGTTGAAATTGAATAGGGTAACTCATAAAGCGACGCAAGACACTTGGTAGAACACCAGCAGAAAAAGAACCACGAACCGACACCGCCTCCCGAACGGCTCAAATTGAAGCGTCTAATACACGGTTTTCAGGATTTCAGGGTGCCGAAATAAAAATGTCCGTAAATCACAAGAACGGTTTCTTGGGTCTGATAAAGCGGCTACACAAATTTTGAGGTGCAATAGAGGATATTTGGAGGTGTCGGTATGCGATTAACCAGTTTAGGGCGAAAATCGGATACTCGTAAAAAATGGTTTAATAATTGTTATTTAAAGGTTGACAATGAATAGGGTAACTCCTGAAGCGATGCAAGACACGTGGTAGAAAAACCAGGAGAAAAAGAAACATGACCCGGCACGGCCTCCCGAACGGCTCAAATTGAAGTGTAATACACGGTTTTCGGGATTACAGGGCGCTGAAACAAAAATGTCCGTAAATCACAAGAACGGTCTCTTGGGTCCGATAAAGCGGCTACACAAATTTTGAGGTGCAATAGAGGACATTTGAAGGTGTCGGTATGCGATTAATCAGTTTCAGGCGAAAATTAGATACGTGTAAAAAAATGGTTTAATAATTGTTATTTAAGGTTGAAATCGAATATAGCTTCTTAAACGACCCCAGACATGTGGTAAAAAAATCAAGAGAAAAAGAAACATAACCCGGTACGCCTCTTGAACGGCTCAAATTGAAGTGACTAATACACGGATTTTCGGGATTCTGTGTCCTGAAACAAAAATGTCCGCACATTACACATACGATTTTTTCAGCTAGATAAAACGATCACACAAATTTTAAAGTGTGAAAAAGACATTTGAAGCTGCCGGAGTATAGGACATAAGAAGTATTTCTTTGTTCATCAAATAGATGGGGGACAATTTTAACACATTGGTGAGAAAGTGACCCAACCTAAAGCCTAGTGGCCTTCAAGCTTAAGAGTTAAGAGAAATTTCTCAAGGGTGTGAAATGGAGTTGAAGCTGGAGATAAATAGATTGATCCTTACAAAATACAAACTATACGGAGGTCTAGTCTTAAAAATGCCAAAAACATGAATAGTAAGGAAATAAAGTCCTGGCATGAGACAATATTATAGGAGACCGACATGTAATAAGGGCGGAGCTAGTAATGAAATTTTGGGTGAAAAATATATTTGTCTTGTAGTTTAATAGTGCTTTGATAAGATTTTATGTTCAGAAATTTGTGAGAAAAAAAAATCGATAGTTTAATTACTTCCTTTGTTTTACCTAGATTTTATACGTTTTATTAAAACACACCTCACATATATTAAATAAACGTATGAAATCTAAGTGAAGGGTAACTCCCCAGCATGTTATAGAACATTTATTCTTTTTAATTTACAAAGCACGGAGTATTGTTTACAAATAAACTGCTATGAAGTTGATCTTACATGTAAAATTGTACTCCATATCATATTACTCCGTAGTAGTGTTATTAAGGGTCTAAGACTCGTAAGAGCATTCTTACCCAAATCGTGATGTTGGGGACTCGATAACCTGTGAATCTGTGATATAGTGCGCTCATTTGAAATAAAAAGTAAATATAACTATATCATACAAGCAATTTAAATTTTGAACCGTTCTCATGTGTAGAAGTATCTAATAGGCTAATAGCTTAGACAAGCTTAACGAAATTATTCATTAGAATTCTTGATATGCAAGCATGGCTTTACAAGTTTACATTATCGATCTCACCGACGTCAAATAAAATTCACATTTATTACAACTTATTATTGAGCAAACCTATGCATGGCTGCCCAAGTGCCAACCCTCCTAGAAAGACTAGAAATTATCACTCATATAACGTACGAGTAATTGCATTCCCAATTCCCTACTTCCATACCAGTAGTTATATGTATCTCTCTTGATACACAAATTTTCATTTATGACGGACAAAATCTGTTATAAATGTAACGTGATATAAAGAAGCAAGTGAGACTGTGAAGACAGGGTTCACAAGCAAGACGGTTTGCTTGTATAACCAATTATTCTTTTTGGAGAATCTTTTAGTGTCTTTTACCCTTTTCACATATTGACAAGTGAGCCCTATTGACCACTCTTGTGTACCCTATTCACCTTAATTCATTGTAACAATCATAGTAATGATGAAATTGATTTCACCATAATGATGCCAATATGCCGATCTTGATCTTTTTGAAACTATTACCATTTTATATTTTGCATGACTATATATGTACGATGAGACCGTCTCACATTAATTTTGTGGGAGACATAATAGAGAACAAAGAAGTTTAGTGGGTCACTCACCTCATCATGTGAGAGGTCTCTCAATAACGCTATTGAGAGACCGTTTCTCCAGAGTTTTTGTGTAATAATAAATTAGGTTACTATTGTATATAATAGCAATGAATATTTTTTCCCAATTCATTAAAACAATAAATATCACTAATTTTCATAATATACGACACAATTAAAATCACATGAGTCCGAAGGTAATACTGTAGACATAACGAACATCATCAAAAATAATTCTCTCCCGATAGATTGTCTTGTAAACGAAAATGTGTTTTTTTCCCTGTATTAAAAGAGATTGACTACAAAAAATTTCAAGGTTATTTATGGGATGATGAAGGGTACTTATAAATTATGATATTCTTGGTTGTAATGCTATCCACTTGTTGTAGATGGGTACTTATAAATTATGATATGATATTGTTAATAGATACTTTTTCTGTATATTCACATGAAATATAACTCATAATCTAAGATGCATAACAAAAAGAAAATGAAATTTTTAGGATAATCTAGTAAACGGATTTACTAACGTTTCTTGTTCCATTCCCGTTTCCCCAACCAAAAAAATAAAATAAACAATGTCGTTTTCCAAATACTTCAACAAATACAGAACAGTAAACTTGTAGCCAATGAGCTCCATATGTAGGCTGGTTTAACTCAAACTAGACAAGCAAGCTGAAAGAGTGTTGAATAAACATTAAACCATCTTTGGAAAAATTAGTAGAAAAACAATAAACGTCCCTTTCCTTTCCAAGCTGTAGCCAATATAAAATCAATGGTCACTAATAACATTGTGTGTCACCTATATTTCTTGCAAACCGTCTTGCTTATGACCGTCATAAGCCTGTAGACTGTAACCATCTTACTAATGACCTTAAATTTAAAACAACTAGATAGGATAAATGACACAAATGTATAATATCTAGGATTAATATATAGTAAGAAACTTAGTACTTTATCATCGATATGATCTAAATGACGTTACTCGTTTATATTTTCATAAAGTCGGATATATCCGTTTTAAAAACGATAGTAAAAGTGAATTGTGAAGGGAGGCGCATACCAAAAACAAAACGTCTTGCTTGTAATGGGCTAATCTCGTCACAAGCTGAAAACCTCTCACAAAAAGAGAGAGGGGATCGGACAAGGTGGGGCACCCCATGTGCTCTCCCACTCACCTCTCAGCTCATGAATATTTTGTGAGAGAAAATGGTATCCGTCACAAGCTTGTGACGAATATTGCCGTCTTTAATAAGATTTTGGTTACACGAGACATGCACATGTAGACGGACAACACGATACACATCTTAATCAAATTATGAATGATGAATTGACAATCAACCAAAAAAAACTCTAAAATTCTTAAATAGTACGTAGACTAATAATAATATAATGGACCCACCCCCATCTTTTTTCTTGCATTCATCAAAATTGTATGTCATTGGACAGAAATTATATACAACCATCACATGTAACTTATCGTCATTTGGTTTATAATATTTGTTTAGTTCATGAACTGGACCAACCACAAATTCACATGAAGATTATAATAAGTTTATATTATAGGAATGTTAGGTATAAGTATATTGATTGATTGATATTATGTGTTAGCGTATCTAAGTACATTTTGAGTGACTAATTAGTTTTGTTGGTTGGGTTATCGACAAAAACAGTTTCGTAAACGACAAATTTAGCATTCCCTCTATCTCGATAAATTTGATATAGAGTCAAGGAAATAAGAAATACAGAGTATATGCTTTTAGAAATTTGGAAATGGAAAAAAACAATTTAGGTATGAGAAGGAAATATCACTTTTATATAGTAAAAAATGAAACATAAAAAAATGACTGAGATACCTAAATAAGGAAAACGTAAAGAGTTCAACAGGTTAAAGAGTATTACTTGAAAGAAAATTGTACACTTACTAATTAAGAGGGTAAATATTTTCGCTTCATTTATAATTTGTAATTTTGTACAATACCCTAGCAAAATTTGTCAAAAATAATTGAAAAACAATAATTCTTGTTTATTACGAGTACATATCTTTGACTCGTCAATAAAACTTGAGTAAAAACTCACAAGTCTCAGTTTTAAATTCATTTTAAGAGCAATTTGATACGTGCTTATACCATGCTAAGTTAAAAAAATTTCGTGATAAAAGGTGACCGATCTGACATCCACTAATTAGAGTTTTATATAATTAAAAATTGCTCAAAACAAAGAAAATGTTAAAAAAAATTAGGAATTAATTTAGTTAACAAAATTAACAAAAAATTTCCTTACTCTAACCAAAAGGCATTATTAAAAGCTGTAAAATCCAGATAAAGTTAGAGAGAGAAATGCATACAAGTACTGTCCAGCTTTGAGCTAAAGAGTAAGTACAAAAACACACACACATTGTGCATTGTTCTTCACTAAAACCTTCACACCTTACCACATTTTTCCAACAATTGAAGATAAACATTAGGTGAAATACTAATTAACTGTTGATTTCTTTACATTTTTTACTTGATTTTACTTGTTTATTTATGTTACATTTTGTTTTTGTTTATTTTCTGGTGTTTTTTGGTGTCTAATGTAGGGGGTGGGGGATTTAAACAATAAACCCGTGACCTATTGTTACAATACTTCCGTCTTAACCATTATGATAATGGAGTGTTTTTACTGTTTAGTTACAGTGTAGTTGTTCAATTTGGTAGTGGGTAATTATGATATGGAGTTATGTGGGTAATTAATGAAATTTCTGAAGTGGGTTTATGTTTTAAGCTTGTAATTCTTCATGTTTTGGTGTCAAATGAGGCGCAAGGCCAGTACAATATAGGAAGACGGGGATTTAACCATTATGACAGTACAATAGTGTGTTTTTACTGTTTAGTTACAGTGTAGTTGTTCAATTTGGTAGTGGGTAATTATNNGTGCGCGCTTCGTGAGACCAAAAAAAAAAAAAATATGGAATTATTTGGGTAATTAATGAAATTTCTGAAGTGGGTTTATGTTTAAAGCTTGTAATTCTTCATGTTATGGTGAAACAGTGAAATTTTGGATCTGGGTTTTGCCTGAATTTGTACATTTTTACTGATTTTGGTGTTTTTTTTGGTGTTGAATGAAGTAAAGTAGAGAAAAGAAGAAAAAGAAATGTCAGGAGGCGGAGCACCAGCAAAGGCTAGTGAGCCATCACCACATCCACCTAAAGATCAGTTGCCAAATGTGTCTTATTGCATCACTAGCCCTCCACCATGGCGTGAGTCTCTTAATTCCCGCCATTTCTTGTTTAAGACCGTCTTAACATAAGACGACATGATGTTAATATGCTTTCAACATTCTGCTGTGTAGATACGACTGTCGCATATCTAAGTTTTTTGGGAATTTGTTGTTCTTCACTTGTACAGTACTATTTTTGGTTGGGTACATTTTTTATTTAGTAGGTTAATAATGTTACTATGTTAGGAAAGTGATTATAGTAATGTGTATAGGGGATTTGTTATGGGAAGGAATTATTTAATCTGTTTATGAACTTTTAGGAATTAAGCTTAGTTGTTTGTCATGATGGATTTATGCATCTTTTCACATTTACTACTCTATTTTAATGTTTGATTCCCTTTCTTTTGTTATTACTGGAAGAATTTGAGTCGAATTTGGTTTGGAAATTAAGATTTATGTTTTGTCAAATGTAAATATCCAATGAATTTGTAGCGCCGTTATCCTACTTAGTGAGAGCCTAGATACGTACAGTATACAGTATTTTACTGGGTGGTGAGTTTCAGTCTGGCGAAGGTAGTGTTCTGTGTTCATGAAGCATTCACAACTTTTGTAGTCTGAACTATGAACTGTTCACCTATGACCCATTATCGTATTTTCTCATTTCGGGTGATTTTTGAGTTAATCTGTTCGGGGTCTTGGGCCTGCCTACTGGGATCAGGTCAGTTTTTGTGACAGCCTCACCTGTGATTGTAAATCACATTGCTTCTGTTACAGCCTCAACTGTAATTGTGTAAGCCATAAGGGCTATCCTGGTGTGAGATTTCATGATCGTTCATCTATAGTAGTTTACTGTAGTGTGTTTGAGTGTTTCTGTGCTTTCATTGATGAAAGCTATTATGGCAATTCTTTCAGCTGAGGCGATCCTTCTTGGTTTCCAGCACTACATTGTGATGCTTGGCACTACTGTCCTCATTCCTAGTGCTCTCGTTCCTCAAATGGGAGGAGGAAAGGTATTCCCTTTACAAATTCCATGAAGAGAGCAGATTAGATCCTTTTACTTGCTGACAATTTGACTTGGTGCGTATTGATTAGGAAATTTCTAATTACTCTTCATATTTCCTTTTCAATAGACACAGAAGGCTGAGGTTATTCAGACACTGCTATTCGTTGCTGGTTTGAACACCCTACTGCAGACAACGTTTGGAACTCGGTTGCCGGCTGTTATTGGAGGATCCTATACTTTCGTTGCACCAACTATATCTATAATTTTGGCTGGCAGATACAGTAACATTGACGACCCTATCCTGGTTTGTGCTTGAAAACTTGACCTGATGGCCTTGTTA
This sequence comes from Silene latifolia subsp. alba, assembly GCA_001412135.1. NCBI lineage: Eukaryota > Viridiplantae > Streptophyta > Magnoliopsida > Caryophyllales > Caryophyllaceae > Silene > Silene latifolia. Next base: position 31,350 of record LHUT01000128.1, read on the forward strand.
ATTTCTAGCTATCCCTTTTAAGCTAAAGAAAATTCAATTGGCGATGTGAGAGTCTTATATATGACTTGGTTTCTTATAACATGTAATTCTTTCTGTGGTTTTGAAACCTCCTGTTCGCCACAGTTAGACATCAACAGTATTTATTTTGCATTGAAGCTTTTTGGTCTTGTTTCTTTGCCTCGGCCCTCTGTCCTCAGACCTCATCATATGTTCGCATATTAACTACAGAAACCAAATGATTTTTTCCCCGTATGATATAACACGAGCCAAATGGCCTGTAACAGTCAAAACAATGCTTGAAATTTGACTTCCTCTACGAAAAGTATGTCACAGATCTGGCACCAGGAAAACTATTTGTGTGTTAATTACTGGTTTTTGTATCCACAGAAATTCCATAAAATTATGCGGGCCATTCAAGGTGCTATGATTGTGGCATCAACTCTTCAAATCGTCCTTGGCTTTAGTGGTCTCTGGCGTAATGTTGCAAGGTAAGTTTGTAGTTAGCGCTAGTGATAAACGCTTCTTTCATTCGGTTGTGTTTTCTTTGGCTTCAGTGTTTTATGGCATATTGTACAAGGTGAGTTTGTAATTAGAAGTTAGCCCTGCTGATGAAACGCTTATATGCTTCTGTTATATCCTGCGGCTGTTGCCTTCACTATCCTTCATATATAGGCCATAGCAGGGATTAGACTAATAAGTACTTTCTTGTCCTCTCGTGAGTCCCTGCGCTGAGGCATTGTTGATATTACTCTAGCATTACTCTACTGATTGTATTCGCTATTACAAATCACTTGTTTAGAGTGCTCAATGCGACTTCATATCACTATATTTCTTCAAAAAAAATGACTAATCTCTTTGAGGGTAGCTAAATATTTTATTTCGATGCAAAAACTGCATGCATAAGAAAATATTTTTCCATATATTGAACTATGTATAATCTTTGATGTCTTGTAGGTTCCTAAGCCCATTGTCAATCGTTCCTTTGATATCAATGGTTGGCTTCGGACTTTATGAACTTGGATTTCCTGGGGTAAGTATTCTTGTTGATAAGTGTGTTGTCTTCTCCACCGCAAATAATTTTCTGCATGTTCATGCGTATACTTAGCTTCAAGCTTGTTATATCATAGGTGGCAAAATGCGTGGAGATTGGATTGCCGGAGCTTGTGATTCTAATCTTTGTTGCAGTGGTAATTTGTTTAATTTCATGATTAATGGTTGAATTTTGCCTTTGTAATAATCTAACTAGCTGCCCTTTTACAATTGGTTATTGATGTAGCTGCGATATTTTGCAGTATCTATCTCAAGCAACAAAATTTGGAAAGCATGTATTTGAGCGTTTTGCTGTTCTATTCTCTGTCGCAATAGTGTGGCTGTATGCACATATTCTTACAGTTGGTGGAGCATATAATCATGCTGCCCCAAGGACACAATCTACATGTCGTACTGACCGTTCTGGGCTCATAACTGGTGCTCCATGGTAATGTTTTGCTCTACCTGTTTCTGTTTCCTTAGCGATAATTTTTTTGGTAGCCTTTCTTCTTCTGACTGCAATAGAAACATATTTTACTACTACTCGGTATGCTAAACCCTTTGTAGAACTAGTGGAGCTGGAATACCATGTTCCAGTTATCTTGTTGTCATGTTCTATAACGGGGTTGCGTTCTTCTTGTTTTTGTATCCCATCTTTTATGCTACATGATTTTGAAAAGGGATCCAAGAGACTAGTAGCTTGTGCCAGACGAGTCATTTAATTTGATGGAATTGAGTAATATATGTAAATAATGTAAAATTATTTGTTACCAAGATTTTATAGAATTCAGGTACTACTCGTAGAAAATAGCTTGTAAATATTGCAGATATCTCTATTACAGTTGTTACATATCAATGATAACTAATAACCCAAATAAGGAATTATCATATAGTTTCATGAAGGGTTATTAGCTAATAAGATTATGCTTCAGAATAAGAAGTCGCTCCGTGCAATGTTTGTACAAAAGGTTGTTTATTTTGATTTGGTCGGTAGTGAAGTTGAAATTGACTCTTTGTAGATGGGCGTCACTGCTATGATATCTTTTGTACATGGGCGTTATACCCTTGTTGTCGCTTGATTAATATTATATCTTATTTAAATAATTTTAAAAAAATATTGACTGGCGCTACTTTTTGTAAACTAGTTTTTTTAACTCCCAAACCTTTCTGTTTCGGAACATTGACCAAACTGGTGCGCCTATAATTATAATCTGTAAGCTTGGCTGTCAACCTGTCAGAAAGGAAGATCTATAACTTCTAGGTTACTCTCTCCATCCCAGTTATATTGTCCTTGTTTGATTTTACTGGTCATACAAAAACGACTTTTGAGTTTTGTTTTCTCATAATATATAAGTGGTACAATTTAACATGACTGATGTTAATGTTATTTCTACAATATTTTGGATATTAAACGTCAAAGTTGGCATCGGTTGATGTCCAAGTCGAGTGTGGGAAAATGCCTTACAATTTATGGCGTCTCTTTGCAGGATTAGAGTCCCATATCCCTTTCAATGGGGAGCCCCTACATTTGATGCTGGTGAAGCCTTTGCTATGATGTTTGCCTCGTTTGTTGCTCTTGTAGAGGTTTGTTCTCTTTTTTTTACTTACAGTGTGTCAAATATACTACCGAAAGTTACACCTTAATCTCCAGTACTGAGCATAACTTTTGTTGAATATGTAGTCCACTGGGGCTTTCATTGCAGTTTCCAGGTCGGCTAGTGCAACAATGATGCCACCTTCTGTTCTTAGCCGCGGTGTTGGTTGGCAGGTATGTAACTTGTAAAAGTGATGTCCCTGACTTTAGCAGTTTTACTTTCTGATGTGATGGACTGATGCTAAGAGAAGACGACAACCTCCAGCAAAACTGATTTTTTCCCCTTTCTTCTGTTGTCAGGGAGTCGGAATTCTGTTGTCTGGGTTATTCGGAACTGCAGCGGGGTCTTCAGTTTCTGTGTAAGACAATGCTCCTCTCGATGAGCAGGAGTACCTTAAGTTTTATGATTATATTAATTTAAATAGCAATTCTAATTTGTAAGGTCAGTTCTAACTCTCGATTCAACTGCAGTGAGAATGCAGGTCTTTTGAATCTGACGCGGGTTGGCAGTAGACGGGTTGTCCAAATTTCAGCAGGGTTTATGTTATTCTTCTCAATTCTTGGTGTGTATTGTAAATAAAAGTGCAATAAATAATATTTAGATTGAACCAAATGTTACCAGCTTTCCGAGTATGTTATTCAGATATCACAAATTCACAATGGTCGGTATTGTAGGTAAATTTGGGGCAGTCTTCGCTTCGATTCCTTCACCAATTATTGCTGCTTTGTACTGCCTATTCTTTGCCTATGTTGGTAAGTTTGGAGCTAGTGATTAAAAATCTTTTTATAAGCCATGTTACTCGTACACTGCTACAAGCGTTGAAAGCAGGTGTCGTGTTGGACACTGCTATTTTGTACAAAGTTCCATGTTTTTGACCTAAAATGAAATGTTGGGAAAAGTGTTGAGTCGCCCTATTATGTTACTGATTGAAGTATTGGGCAGGGAAGCGCATCCAAGTATCGGACTAATATTTTGACGAAATCTCTCATGTTTATGGCTTGAAAATGTAAGTGTCCAAGAGTCATATCCACGTGGCGTGTCAAAGTATCATAGATGTAACCAGACCTAAAGAATGGGTCATTCAGGTCGGTTAGTCAGTAAGATTGGGTACTTTTTGGGTTAATGTATAGGGTTTGGATTGGTCGGGCTTGTGGTACTCGGGTTGTGTATATTTGTTCTGTAGATAAAACGTGGGTGTAATTTCTCGGATCAAGTCATTGTTTGCTTGAATGGCTTCAGTGTTCTGTATTCAGTCCAGTAGAATTCAGGTCTGGTGCAGGTCAGATGAAGTGAGTTTGATACGGGTTTGCGGTTAAGTTATTCGAGCCCACTCATGTTTACTTGTCCTGGTTGGGTTATTGAGGTCGGTTTGTTTTACGCGGTGGACGAGTGGAGATATAGCTGCTAGTAACACACAATATTCTTACAGCTGGTTTCGGTTTCTTAATTTCCTGCAGGTTCAGTAGGCTTAAGTTTTCTACAATTCTGCAATCTCAACAGTTTCAGAACAAAGTTCATACTCGGATTCTCCATTTTCTTGGGATTGTCAATCCCTCAATACTTCAACGAGTATGAAGCGATCAACAAATACGGTCCTGTCCATACAAGAGCAATATGGGTAAAATCCGCACTCCCTTTCCCTTTCTCTATTTACCTGCAAATCTTCGTTTATCTGCAAATCTTCTAATACATTCCTGTAAAAAATGTCAGTTTAATGACATGGTGAATGTCCCTTTCTCATCGGAGCCGTTTGTTGCTGGTATTGTCGCATACTTCTTGGACAACACACTTCACCGAAAAGACGGGACTGTCAGGAAGGACAGAGGCAAACACTGGTGGGATAAATTCCGATCCTACAAGGGTGACTCGAGGAGTGAAGAATTCTATTCTCTTCCCTTAAACCTCAACAAGTATTTCCCATCAGTTTGAGATTTCAAGTACAATCATTGTACCTTTCTTATAGGAACCGTTACCATAAAATCAAGTATCTTAGCGACACGATATAATTCGAGTATAAATTAGTCCTCTATTTTTGTAGGTTGTCTTGAGAACAATTATGTCGTTCGTACCTGATTTGTTATGTCGTATTAGTGTATATCCATTGTGTTAATCAAACCGAGAAGCAGCAAATTAGCAATTTTTTTTTCAGATGTGTTTAGTGCATTTTGAATGTCAATGTAGCTGCAGGTTACTCGGACCTCTATGAACTAATCTTAGCCTAAGAAGAAAAATTTTCGCTAAAATATTCTACTAAATTTCCGTAAAATAGAAGGCAGAAAATGAGTATATTAGATCACAAGTCCAAATTCTTTGTAGGTGCTATTTGGTTTTATAATCGAGCGCAATTGCATGTAAGGACATGCACAAAAGCGCTTGAGGAAGAAGCATCCAAAGCGTTAAAATTTCGTAAACTCGTAATCTTGATAAAGATGCTTCCAAAAACTATAAATCGAGTGGGGAGCTTAAATTCAAATCGAGAATGAAGCACTTCCTATCAACGAACCATTGTCATATCTCGATTAAGAACTTAATTAATGAAGCGACCCCCAGTAAAATTTCGTTAGATTAGAGACAGATCTACCGTTGTTTGCGACCATTGTTGTCCAACAAAACATGCTATACCGCTGGAATTCAAAGGCAGCCAGGATTTTACCCCACCATACATGCCCAATCGCGATCAATGCAACATCGCAACAAAAATACAAATCTGGATTGAGTACGAAAAACACTGGACACCTCTCTCAAGAAAACAGAAATATTCTACATTTCCGGTGTTTACTTGGCTGACGGCCACATTTCCGTTGTTTACTTGACTGCATCACTTTCCGGTTAACAAGTCTTCCACAACATGCTTGTACCTAATTACAGCTACTACATACCTAACACTATACAAAGTTGGACATGCCTGTAAATAGACAGTGTTCTTCTGAAGTAATAAGCGGAAATTTAAAGGGGACTAACCATGTTAAATGAAGAAACGTTTAGCTGCATCAAAATTTGGTAGCAACTCTTATATACTGAGGGGAAGTAAAGACAAAGGTCAGGAACGATAAATTAAAGAGCAAAGCACATACGTGGCTTCGTCTTCAGTTTTACAGATCCAGCCTTAACTATCTGGATGATTTGAATGGAAAAGACTTGGATTAAATTTTTAAGAGTCTATGAGAGGTCGCCCCTATCCGCAAGTACGGGCCCCATCTGAGTGCCTGTGCAATAGACGACCTGCTTCCTGAAAGTTAAAATATCTACATAAAGGAAATGGGTAACTGCAGACGGATTTTGCAAATCTTCATATGACAATCAATTACCGCCCCTTATTTTAATCGGCACAAGCCATAGCTCATGAAGAACAGGTGCTTTGGCCCGTCCAGGATCAACTGAAAGAAATCAAAGCAGTCGCCCATTGGTCAGCAAATCTACGACACAAATATTAATGAGAACTGAAAATTTCAGAGACGGTAATTTTACCTATCATCCACGAAGACAGCATGGCTAGTACACCCTGAAACAGATAATCTCACTGCCATGAAGGATGCTTATAACTAAGCCTATCCATGTCCCACCCACCATCAGGTTCCTTCCTCTTCATAGCACCGCCTGCCAAAGTATATAACCTTGATTGCTCATCCGTCAGAGCAAGAGGACCCAAACTGGGCATAGGTCTAGACATAATGGGTTCCGTATCTGGACCTGCATTGAGATCTAAGCCCTGCCTTCCCCACTTTTGAGCATTGTCCATAGCAACACTATTGCTAACATCTGAAATACTAACATATGGCCGAGGATACTGGGAAGGAACACTCAGAGCAGTTCCTAACAATTGAGAACCAACAGCAGGTATACAAAATCGTCCCCCAGAAGAAAGATCCATAAATGCAGTTGATCCACCTGGGAGTGAGGACGACGGCAAAGGAAAGCTGGTACCGAGGGGGAAAACCGGGTACTGAAATTGTGAGGAAGGGAAAGGAACAGCAGGAGAAGACAAAACAGGACCCCTATACATATCTGGGTTAAATGGCATGGCTTCTGCCGGTCCAAGCCACATTTTAGGTGGTACACCACCGGTATCAGCAATTGGGAAAGGCTGCACCCTATCAGGCAACCCCGCAGGAATTGGCATGGCTGAGTATGCGGTACCAGCAGTATACCAAGGGTTGAGAGTCCCCATTTCTGTACTGTTAATTCTAAAACCAACCGAAGGTTGAGAGTAGATGTTTGACCGTAAATGTTTGTTAAAAGACAGAGAATCAACAGGAAATTCATCGGCTGTTGGCCCATTATTCAAATCGAAGTCTCTACGACCACTATCACTGTTGGCGGGAGCACTTGATGATGACAATCTCATCGGTTGAGGTGGCATTTCAAATCTATGAATGGGTGGTAAAGGCTGAGTCAAATCCGGAGCCTCATCAACTCTATTCAAATCTAGGTCCAAGCCTCCACCATTACTTCTTGAAACAACACCAGTTGGTCCATCTGATGTCTCAAACTCAGCCCTTTTGCTAGTTTGGAAATCATTAATCTGACAGTCCATGTCATCGATAGTCCTTTCATCAGCCACGTTCAGGTCAATCTCAAAGCGCGCACGACCTTGTTTTTCATTGTTAACATCAGATATTTGTTCATCATTCACACCAGGAGCGATTTCAGAGACCTTCCGAGGTTCAGCTGGCCGAAATGCACTTGTGGCAGCTGATCCTCTCCAACCAAGTTCTGCTTTATTTCTCAGCAGATCCTCAGGAGGCATAAAAGGTCCTTTCGCAGCAGATGCCACTGTAACAGAAGCAGGGAGACTAACAGAAGTGGAAGCAACAGAAAACGAAGGCAATTGACAATTTAAACGACCAGGTGACACAGTGCTTGGTAGGTCTTCATCTTTGTTATCGTCTACATCAAATCCTTCATTTAAATCAAATTCAACCTTCTTATCTCCCATAGCAGGCGAAGAAGTTTTCACACCGGAATGATGTTCATCCACTGCAACTTCATCTTCACGAGCAGGTAAGACAGAGTCATTAGAATCTGAAACGACATCATTATCCAGGGTAGGAGAATATGAGTTCGTTTTTGTAGCAGGTGCAACTGTTGTGTCTCTATCCATAAGATCCACCTTATTATTCATAATATTCTGATCATAAGCACCTGAATCAAGGACAGAGTCTTCTTTCTTATGAAGGGAGGGATCATTCTTCTCCAGCTTCACCTTTTCATTTGCACTCTGACTGAGGATCCTACCACCACCTACATCAATGTCGTCATCTTTTGAATCATTAAACTGCCCCGGTAGTAAATCGTTAATGCATGATGAAACTCCAACTTTTTCTTTCCTACCCACAGGCTCCATAGACGCCATAGTAGAAGACTGCTTCTTCATCACAACCTTACTCTCCTGCGTTTCCTTTGGAACATTTTTCTCATCAACATCTGCTGACGAGACTGAACCTGCTACGACAGATCTTTCATGATTTTCTTCCATCAAAGAACCATCACAGATTTTGACTTTAGCAGCCAAGCTAGTAACACCCTGAGGTGTCCACACATGACTATCATTTCTAATTGCTGGCTTTGATTCATGTGCTTTATCTGAACCTTCACTACCTGCAGCATTAGCAGGAGACAAAGTAGAGGGTGGCTCAGATTCGTCACGCTTTTCATCAGTTCTAAAACACGAGTCTCCACTGGACAACAGATCCTTGCCATGGAGCCTTGGTTGATCATCTTTCTCCCCATCATGTACAGAAGCACATGTGGGATTTTGCTTCTGAGCCTCAAGACTTGGTTCTACAAGAGAAACCTCTATGTCACCATTTGGCTTTGATCTAGCACTGCAATCTCGACATGAGTCCTCTGCCACAGATGTGCTCCTCTCAGGCGATTCAGCAGGTGACTTTGAAATTTCCCCAGCCGCAACACTAGCAAGCAGGTTCATACCAACTATGTCCCCGGCTGACATAGGTAAATTAGCTTCAGAGTACTCAACACAGCTTTCAATCAAAGCATTTATGGAGCTTAATGAAGAATCTTGCAATTTTCTTGAATTCGACTCAACATTTGGTCCTGACTCAGCTTTTTCACCATCAGTCAATTTTTTAGTCTCACCACCAGTCCGGCAATTTCCAGAATCTAGGGCTTCAGATGGTGAACCATCAGCCTCATCACACACAGCTGCCCTATCTTTGAGATCGTTACTTTGCCATGACTCTGTGATCACGTCTGACATGGTATTATTCGGATAACCACCAGATTTTTCTTTTGGACTACGTTCTGATTGACCAAGCTTCTCAGGAACCACAGGTGAAGAGGTTCTGCTGTTCATAGACGAAAGATCGTCAAGACAACCTCCATGGACATTTTGAGCGGTTGAACGTCCCCGGTTACTAATTTTGACTATAAGCTTGTGACTGTTACTGTCAGCAACAGGAAGATCACTAGCCTTTCCACATGATGAGGGCCGTGAAAACTTTTCTGATGCAGATATTCTTGTCAAGGAAGAGCTTTTCATTGATCCGCCATCCCGATGAATAGCGGAAGCAACTACACCCTTACGATCATTAGCAGCTTTCCTGTGCCTGGAAGCACTCCCAGAACTATTGTTCAAACTTGAACCCGAATTGGAGCTCCTTGCATCCTCTTTAACAGCAGGGCCCAGATTTTTTACATGGTCACTAGAACAAGGACTGTTTGTCTGAGAATGACTAGAACTACTACTCTTTTCATCCTTGATTGTTGACAAAGGAAGTTCTGAGCTACTATTAGTTACTGAGATTTTAAGATGTGCATCCCTCATGTTGGCACTAGTAGACGCAGAGGAAGATGGTAACTTCACAATAGTTGGAGAGGCCGATGCACATCTGGCGACTTCTCCCTCAATGGATTTAGCTGGGGCTGATTTTGACGAAGAAAGTTGTGAAGGGGAATTCTTTATGGCTGCATCAGATGCACTGGAACGCCTAGTTATACCATGGGAGATGTCATTCCGCACTCTGGCTGGCAAGGAAATAACCTGACTAGTTGCAGATCTTGAATCATTAATATTCATCTCAGCCTCTACACGTTTTTTCCATAACTCAACTAAACTCCTTGCTTTCTTCTGAATATCTGAATTTCTATGTGATCTCAAATGATTTACAGATTTTCCAATGTTGCACATCTGCAGCGCATTAAGATTTACAGGAAGTCGCTCCAACGCATGGAGCAAAGTCAAAAGAAAGTCCATCACTGATTTATCATGATCTCTAGGACTGCTGGAATCACGGACCTTACCCTTGTGGACTTCTTGTAGCCATTCATCCAGGACAGGTAGACCTCTAAGCTGCACAAATCGATTAAGGCAATCATCCTTGTTCGTGGCAGCTAAAACGCCAACTAACAGAGACCGGCAAGGTATATCTAGTCTTTTCTCAGACTTATCCGATTGCATAAGTTGAACTAGTCTTTCTACAGCCTTAGAATCTACAATCCCACCTTTCTCAGTTATTTTTGCAATTTCCGACTTCAACAAAACTTCTGAGCTCAGGACACTGGAGTTTCCATCATCTGCTTTTGAATAGCGCTCACGTTTCACAAGCTCAGAACCCTGATCACTTCGTTCCCTTTTCTTTCCCTTCGAATAGGAAGCAAACGGAGAAGTACTATTCTGAACACTGTCTGGGCTATGTTTCAGCTGTGATGTAGATCTTGGACTATTCATTGGTTTCGGCGAACGAACACCTTGCGGTTGAACTGTTGCACGCATTTCCTGTTTTGTTTTTTGTAGTAATTTATCTACTTCTTCCTGCCGACCCTGGAGGGGAAAAAATAAATAAACTAACCAAGAAAACATAAAAAAAAAATTAAAATTAAGAGATCTGTTTTTCTATAACAAAGAAAAACTGGATGGGTACTCACATTAATAAAGTCTTTATCGGTTAGCCACCACAAACGCTTGTTTGTGGTATCATACACTCGTCGACAGACGAATGAAGATACTCCTGACGGCAGTTCAACACCTTTAGGCAAAAATGCAACTTTACAAGGATGTAAAAGTGAAGCAGCAGGAATCTCATCCCGATGAAAAGAGTAAAAAACTTCGTTAGGCGCAGCTTCTATGGCAACGCCTTTCGGAAGTTGGATGTCTGAAGGCCGATAAAGCCACGTCACACCTAGCTGTAAATTAGTCTCCTTATCAGGCCCCAATGAACGAATTATCCCTATAAAAGGAGGAGACTCTTGCGGTGGTTTGAAGAGAGCACAATCACCAATGTTAATTTTGCGAACGTCCTGCAAAAGTTAAACAAATTCAATTATGAAAACAAATTTATGGAAACCCGTTAAACAACATTACCGAGTGCCTCACATTCTCACCATATGATAAGATAAAAGGTACAAGTGTCACTTGGTCTTGGCACTGGATGGTATGATGAAGTAGAGCTACCATAAACCAGGAGATGAAGATGAAGGCGATAATTGATAAAAACTCAGTCATGAAACAGATATAGGAATTACTACAAAAGGATTATTCTTTGATAAGGCAACTTTTTACCTCCCATCACATATTATTACGAAACTTCGCATCATCAACCTTAAATACTCCCTCCCATCCAAACNNCGCTTGCCGATGCGTGTTTTGCAACGTGAATATCTTTAGTTACACATTACTAAAAATGATAAAAACTTGATATTCTTATAGCATTCATGGCGATGAATCAACAAGATCTCACATGACTATGTTTTCTCTTATACATTACTAATAATATCAAAGATTCTCTACAATCATGAATAGTACCAAAAAGTCAAATGTAACCTTTGGTTTGGATGAGAGGGAGTAACTTCAAGAAGATAGTGAGTTATTGGGCCGGGCTTGAAGTGGGCATTAGTATCTTCCTGATGAACCTCATTTTCGGCGGATAATTCGGTCCAATTTGATACAAGTATGCAAAATCGCCATTACAATCATAAACTAGAAAGTACCAATGGTTTATTCTTTGGTGTTTTTCTCGTTTGCCATCAGTGACCATTTTAGCATAGTCCTTCCGTCTTAATCGTTTGTTTACCTATAAAATACTCCTCACAAACAATAAAAAAACGTAATTTATTTTCGCAGTACATTTTTTACTCATTACAGTACTTTTTGGACAATATTTTCCATTTTGATACCCTTGACTAAAAAACTCACCAAACTAATTCTCTCAAATTCCAACAATTAAAACTCTCAAAATCAACCAAATATCTTTCATTCTAATCCTTAATTTAAATGTAAACAAGGATTTGACTATTTGAATGCAATTTATAGAACAAATTCTTCCATATTTTTTGGTAATTTATTTTATTGTGGGATTTGGTGGTTTATTAGGGTTTAGGTTTGATTGTTGGCTGATAGGCCAGAACAACGTTGATAAAGTCGACGGCACGCCGAAGAACCAAGCACAAGACAAGCAAGAACTAGTAGTATACTAGTATGGACCTTTCCCGTCCGTCATACGCAACAATAGAATTGATCTCATCAACAAATCTATTATATGCATGTTCGTAAATCTTAACTGAAATGAAGCAAATACAGTTGAACATGTCATGGTTACGGTGAGCTCTAGGTTAGCAAAAGTAAATGGACTATGAATCCTCTTTCACATTGTTTGGTTCTTAGTTTTTAATTAATGTAGTACAAATGCAGTACTTGTATTTCGCAAACAACATTATTCAAAGTAGTACAATAGGATGATAAACCACCTCCCTTAATGTTTTGTTTATTAATCACATGGTGGGTGAAATTAGAGGATTATGGGTAAATGAAATAGAGATTAGAGGGAAAAGATTAGAGAGAAGTTAGAGAAAGAAAAATGGGAGAAGAAATGAGAGGGATATAATCGTCGATAGTGTACTGTAATGAGTAAAATATGTACTGCGAAAATCAACACCCAAAAAAAAAGGAAACGAATTAATGGGATGGAGGGAGTATTAACAACCACTTTACTTTCAAACACAAAGCAATTAAATAACGACTTATTATAAAACCGTCACTTATCAAACCCAGTCCGGGTCCTCTTAACAACATAAAAACCCTAAAATTTTCAAATCCTTTATTTCTTCCCGAAAATTAGCCTGTACACAAATAATCAATCAAAGGGGCGAGTGACTGAAATCAAGACAAGATGGAAACCCTACAACTTTCGTTTCTACTAGCAACATCACAAGCAGTAACTCAAAAATTAGCCTGTACACAAATCCCCTCTAGTTCATCATTATCGCTATCGTTATCGAGTCGAAGAGCAAATCATAGCATTATTGCTAGTAGGTGTAGTTCAAAAAATTCAATTGTCATTTCTGAGCGGCTTAACAATACAGCCACTCCCTGGCTAATGCTACCATCAGTTTCGGACGAAACAACGGGCGACAAACTAGACTGCTTCTACAGCCTGGCTGATGGTCAAACTGTGAGACTTAACAGAAAAAAGACCCTCCAAGTTCCCGATACAGCCACGTGTATCGCTTCGACAATGGGATGGTTAGGTTATGTTGATGCCAAGGACGGTAGAGTCTACTTGTCCAACCCATTTCTCAAAGACGTTGTAGAGCTGCCTTCTTTGGAGACGTTACCTTTGGTTCTCGGTGTGAGACGAGATCCGATTACCAATGACATTCTTCATTTCAATGTGCGTGTTTCTGATTACGACACCCATTGGGACAGATCTGAGCTTGATCCTTATTATTTGGTCAAGCCTGAACACATGATTTACCATCTCTCGAATTTGTCCCTTTCGTCTGCTGACCCTCGCGGTTGTGACTGTGTCGTCATGGCTCTTCAGGGAGATGGTTACAGGCGACTCGCTTACTGTCCCATTTCTCGAAAGTTTACACATGATACTGAGTTTGATGGGCTGGCCCATCAATTTGATCCGAATTGTTGGACGGGCCTTCAGGAGGACTATGTCCATTTCCCGGGTTTGGCATACAACCAAGTGGTGTACGATACGCGTCGAAGCCTGTTCTATGCCATGTTTGATGAAAGTGGGATCCTGGCTTTCGATGTCTTAAGTGACAGGGGGCGGAGGTCTAAGATGGTGTTTAATATTCGTAAAGAGAATCTTGTTTATCGGCTCAAGCGTGAATTCGAGGAACAAGGGAGTGAGGCCTTGAAGGATTTGAGAAACAGGTGCAAGACGAGATATTACCTTGTATGCCTCGAGAATGGCGACCTTTTGTTAATTGCAAGGCACTATGAAATCCCAAAGGGGTTTATCCTGTGTAGTGTTCCTCACAAGACGCTTCATTTCGATGTGTTTAGAGTAGTTTATTCAGGCAATTTGGAGCCTGTTACATGTCTCAACAAAAATCGAGCCATTTTCATCGGTTTTAATCAGTCATTCTGTATAAGAGCTGATTCATCCCCGGGAATTAAACCCAACTGTATCTATTTTACAGATGATGTTAGCAGTGGTAATTATAATGTGCATTCGCGCAACCAATGGGGTCACGATATGGGTATATTTGATATGGAGGATGGCATCATTACTCCTTTTTATCCGTACCAAGACGAACAAGAGGAGAAGAAGGTGCCACTATCAACACCCCTCTTCTGGGTTGCGCCACTCTTATCCGACATTTGGTACTTGGCTCGTGAACAGGGTCTGGATGAAGATAAGCTCGCTGAATTGGGCTAATTTAGTACCTCCTCAATTTTCATATCGTCTGCAATTGCCCCAATTCGTTTATGTTTTACTTAATTTTTAGCAGGCTTTTCGGGCCTTTACTTAATCAGTTGTTAAACTTAAGCCTTGTTACAAGAACAATTGTGTTTAAATCGGAAGCAATCGTTTTTAATAGTTCTTAACCAAGTCCGAACAACATACGTTTGAGTTGCTTAAACAAAAACTGATTGCTTTTAACAAAGGGTCTAAACTCCAGAAGATGCTCATGATCCTAAAGGTTTTTAATTACCTTAAATAGTCGAATTTGCTTTCAGGACCATTTTCTATATTTGTAAAAGCAAATACATTGGGACTTAAATTTTGGATCTTTGTGAAACATGGGGACCTTTAGGACCTATAGTTCGTTCAATTGGTCTCCCTTGTGACGGGTTACCATTTGTGGCGGATATTTTGTGAGATAAAATGGTAACAAAATGGGTTAGTGGAGAAAGGGAACAACATGAAT
>LHUT01000129.1:12451-30717 GCA_001412135.1 Silene latifolia subsp. alba
CTTTTGCTTGGGGATGGTCTTACAGGAGATTGGTATTGCTAATAGCAAAAGGCTAATTCCCATCGAATATTTTAGTAAGGCATTTTACTTAAACAAGTCCCTTCCATGGTTCGACGAACCACAATGAGAAATCAGTCATGAAAAGACGAGAATAACCCTGGTCTCTTCTCTGGTATCTTTTCCATTTGTCCTCCTCTGTCCATGAAGTACAGACGTGCAGAACTGCAAAGAAAAGGTGTTAAACGTTACTACCATATATTCGTAAACATATTAATTGAATGAAAGCTGATTTCTTTTAATGCGGCTCTAGCTTTGTTTTAGGCTCTCTTATCAATGGTCTTGACTTGGTAGCCTGGTACCACTTTGACCATCGATTTTCTGTGTTATTGTAACTGTGCGAGACTAGAGATTGTAATTTGTGATTGCATAAGCAGTAGTTTATGGTTGCTTTTATTGATATCCTAACTTTATAGTTATGTACTCTTGTTTATTAATTTTATTTTTATACATTTGTTCAAAATCTACCAGGAAGATTTTGGTATGAAAATAAAATAAATGAAGGGATTACAAATATAAGGGCTTGTACTACACATGCAGTTCATGCGCCTCACGCACGAACCGGGTAAAATACGGAGTTATTTCCACGGGCCTATTTAAGTTGGTTTACGTCTCTATGATGTAGGTGTTATATGTGTGGGTAAATAACACGTCTTAGATTTCCCTAGGCTAGACTAATAGGTTCATTTTTGTCCACCCTAGATTTATGTTCTTCCAAAATATATAACCATGGTGATAGTTTAGGTTCACATGTGATAGGAGAAAATATTTTTATATTTCGTTTTTTTCCTTATATTATTTTGAGACCTTAATATACTTGGTTAACTTTATCAACCTATAATATTTTGTTATAGCAAAAGTTTTCCCGAAAATCCCGACACATGCTTAAATTCAATTACTCCTAGTAGAAATTCGATCTCCCGATTGATAATATTTTTTTTAATAGCTTTTGGCCTTAAGTATAAGACATTTACGGATCTGAAATAAATAAATGAGGCAAAAGAGTATAAATTAGGCGTGGGGATGCGTCATCACAAAACTTTAAGTTTGCTTAGCACATTACACATTACACACCCCATTGAGGCATTGACATATTCTCTAATAATTTGCATACAATAATGTATGTTCTTTTGAAAGCGAGATGGAAGGTCTAATCAAATCGGGTTGTAAAGGAACGGATCTAAGAAGATCCATCTTAAAAGTAAGACGGCATCCAATTGTTTGTTGGGTAATAAATTAACTTCATTTTGCTTCCTTTCACCCAAGTCAATCTCATGCGCTCATGCGCTCATGGTTATAACACGTGGTCGTGATAAAGCTTCCCATGCAAAGAAACCAAGTTGGAGGATAAGTTTTTTTAAAAATTAGGTTGGTAATTTGGGACTCAATTATGGAATATTGTCTTATTTATACTATCCGTATTACACTAAGGGCGGTAGTTACTAGTTAGGAGAGACGGGTTGCCTCCAACACGGCTTAATTTTACGTCAAGCTGCCTAATTAATTATCGTTTTTGAAAAAAAATTAAGGATTCGGTATGGTTGTCTATCGCCTAATAGACTCGTATATTATTGTTCTCTAGATATAAACTTCTTTATTTTTTTCAAAATTTTCAAGTATAAATTTAATAAAATTTATGAGATATTTCACTTATATTAAATTACGCATTTTTTTTATTAGAAATGTATAATTTTATTGTATGAATTGGATATGTAACGACATTTAAGCCAAATTAACTTGGCTTCGTTGGCAACTCACAGCAGCATAACCGGCCATCAGGCCGATATGCAGGCGGTTTCACTCCCAAAAAAATTAGGCATTTTACACAACACGCCCACCCTACAAGGCTACAAAACGGCCGAGCTGTACCATTTCTTTTTATTAGGCGCAGTTAACCGCACAACACGACCATTACCACCCTCACCTAGAGCTTAGTGAGAAACCAAAACCATTAATAACCCCGGAGTAAAAGGTAAAAATTTTCATTGACTAGAATTGGTTGCATACCAGTATACCACTCAAATAAAAAAAAATAAAAAAAAACTGCTTACAACTCGCAATCATTGGTCTGCCACTATCTTTGGACCACCCGCACGAGTGGGTGACAATAATTAACAATTTCCATCTTTCTTTTAGCTTTTCCTGTTGTAGTAAAAGAATTATTAATTCCTATGATTGGCATGAAGCTCAAGTGGTAAAAAAATTTCCCAAGTTACTGATGCTTTCTTCTCAAATTTTATTTGTATTTAAGTTGTGATTTTAGTGCATGAACATCTAAACCACACAGATGAATTAATTATTCTAAGATTCACGATGTAAATTCTGATTTCGAATTTTGACCCAAGTTATATAGTACAGAGTACACTAGTTTTTCCATAGTAATATTTTTGATCGATGTACAATCATGAGGTAAATAATCCGCTTAACTCAATTAATCATTGATTTATTTTAGCTTTAGTTAATACTTTTTTACTTCCACAATGTTAACGAAAATTCAAATTCAATCTAAAGTATATTTTTTTTTGTTAAACTCTCACCAAAAAGCCAATATATATTTATTTACAAAGTTTATTAAATATACAAATTACGTAATTCAACTTACTTTTAAAATTAATTTTGAATGCGAGCTACATTAAACCACACACTTTAAATAGTACCCTTCCTAACTCAAGATCTTTTTGCTTAACTTTTCACGGTCTCAAAAATAACCGTAAGAACTTTGATATATTTCGACTTGGTCAACTAAGTACCCCATATGTTCTATGTTTGTATAGAAGATGGTAATGCACAAATGTGACTGGGTCCAATTCTATGTGTGATTATTTGTATTTGATATGTAATGTAGTTACTCATAATAATGTTATAGAGGCCCTCGGCCGCTCACCAGGCCCGTTTGCCTTCTTTGTTTTATCTTTTTCTTTAAATTCCTGTTGAAGCATGTGAAATGGTGGAGAGAGAAATTGCGAAGAAATAGACGACTAAATCAGAGTGTTATTTCACGTGAAGGCCAACAATGTAGGATGTAGTTGGCCTTTGCTTTATTTTGCTTCTGTGGCGAAGCTGAGTGACTATGATTAATTGTGAAAAATTCTGTTCTTTGGGCATTGCTTTATTTATGGCAATAATTGTTCAATAATTTCTCCTAGCTGGAAAGCCTTACTCAGGTTTTATGATTTGAGATTTAGTTGGATGAACGCAAAGTAAGCTTATGCATATAGATGAGGCACTCTTTCAAATAATTCTCCTATCATTTTTTAAGTGAATTTTGGTGGACCTATTATGATATTATAGGGGACTAAATGTGATTCACAAATATAAAGATGGTATCATCCTTTAAGTCATGTATACGTATATTGGGATTACCGCTATCACCATCTACTAACATCAATATGAATAAGGATGATATTGTTTGCTATAAACCAAATCTGTAAGGATTTGTTTTCCGCCACTTTTCTGTAATGTCATATTAATATAGGCAGTGAATACTTATAAACAAGATAAGTCTGCTCCTCTTGACCGATATAAGACATGAGCTTGTACCCCAACGCTCCTCTCAATTCAAGGACCACATAATCTTAATTGTGAGGTCTCACTAGGTTCTCTTAGCGTCATATAGACAATTAGTCCACTTCCTTATGTTCCACTAGACATTAGACCAAGTTGAGCCAGCTCTGGTATCGCATGTTAGGAATGCTGTCACCACTAACTCTCATTAGCATTATATTGTTCGCTTTTGATCAATTCTGCTCGAATTTATTTTTAATCTTCTTACCAACATGTCAATTCTAATGTTGGTGAATCCTTTTAACTCTACTTTTCTTTCTTAATGTACGTGAGATACAAGTTTGTACCCCTAGCAACTTCTTTAAAGGACATTGACTATGACTATGAAAACAGTGATGGTACATTGTTAACTTTGGTATCTATAATCTTTGTCGACATCAATAATCAATAATTCTAAAAGGCTATCATCTATGACTTACTCAGCCATTATACGTATTTAATTCCTCATAAGATAGCATGGAGCCACAATCAAGTTTGGCAAACAAGTGACTAAATGTCAACCAAGCCTAACAATAACTAGAGTTTCGTATGGTTTACATTCTGTTTCAATTATATTGGAATTGAATTGATTTTATACTAGGAAGTAGGAACTAAATAAAAGCCAAAGGAAAGACATGCCAAATCAAACTTCTTTGATAGGAAGGATGATGGGAGTTTGACTGTATTGATTGCCCTTGAATATTAAATATCAAATACAGTGAGGAAACTGGTCCACTGCTACCTAATGAAGTTATTATCTCAAATATTTTTGATGTACAAGTTATTATGAAGATAGACTGTGATAAGGGTGTCAAAAACTACACTTTTTTTTCATGCATTTCATACTATCATTAATTCGGCAGTCACCCGTGCATGGCCGATCCACCTGTCGTATCACCAGTTCTTGGACGACTAAACGTGAAAATTGACCTTTGGCTGTGGGGTCACTATTTGGTATGAGTGAACTCCGATATGGTGAAGGGATTGAAGATTAACCCATATTCTATTTGTTGTTATCACACAAATTTTTTTTTAAGCCGAAGATATTAGTCTCTAGTATAAAACGGGTCAAATTGTTAGATGAGATGAAAAGTAGAATGTTTTGAAAACGGCAAAAAGATTATCCCATGCAACCGCATTAGTATTAAACCCCTTTTTAAACTTAACACGAATATGGCTATCTTAAGAGAGATCCAACCCTTATAAAGGAGTGTTTTAATTATGATAAAATTGTAGGTTTTTATAAGTTAGAATATTAATGTAGTTATGTAGTCGGATCAGATAATTCTGTACCATTTTAGCAATATGTGCAACAAAAGGGTAAATTGCATTGCTTTGAATATTTAGGATAATAGTAAGGAATTGTTTATTTTTTTCGCTTGAAACCGTCTAAATTTAAAGTAAAGAAAAATTTGAAGTGAAGTAAAGTAAAGAGAAGAGTAAAATAAACTGAAACGAATTTATAAAACTGAAATTATTAAGATTAAAAGAATAAGGCAAGTAAAATTCGCTAAAGATTATTTTTGCAATTTGTTTTCTGTTTTTATGATAAATCGTCCTTAAAAACAAAAATCAAATGTTACCTTTTGTTCATTTGTTTGTAAATCGTCCTCCTTTGCTTTATATCTGGGCCAAATTTGCTTTTAAAAATGACAGTGAAAGCAGGTTATAAAAGACCACAAATTAGCTTCAAATCTTTTCATTTAACATTAGCTCTTTGTTCTTGATCCTCTCTCACTCCCTCTCCTTCTCTACTTTAAAACTTGTCTTGGTTCCTCTGCTTTGTGTTGCTGCATCTTAAAGAGGATCAAAAGCCAAGGACAAAATAAAGTCAGCTTTTACTTGGCATTTTTTATAAGCACTAAAAACTTGCATAAACTACTCAGAAACCAATGTCTGACTTAGAATTCTTCTTGTACCTTCTTCCATTTGTTTTAACTTTGTCTTGGATGCTCAACTTCTTTAAAACAAAGAAACCTCCTTTAAACCTTCCTCCAGGCAAAATGGGTTTGCCTTTTATTGGAGAAACTATGGGTTATTTGAAGCCCTACACTGCTACTACTATAGGACAGTTCATGGAACAACATGTTGCAAGGTACTCACATTTAGTGATTTAAGTTATTCGACATATCGTAACTTATAAGTGATGTTGCTCAGACTCGGATAAAAGTAATCATGTTTATGTCCGTACTCACGTCCGAGTGTCGAGTGTATATGTCTAGTGATATAATTCATATGTTAATATATTTATGTACTCTTTACGTTATTACAGGTTTGGGAAAATCTACAAGTCACATTTGTTTGGGGAACCCACCATTGTATCAGTGGATCCTGGTCTCAATAGGTACATCCTCCAAAATGAAGGGAGGTTGTTTGAATGTAGTTATCCCAAAAGCATTGGTGGAATACTTGGAAAATGGTCGATGCTTGTTTTGGTGGGAGACATGCACAGAGACATGAGAAATATTTCTCTGAACTTTTTATGCAATGGTAGACTAAAAACTCATTTAATCAAAGAGGTTGAGAAACACACTTTATTTGTGCTTAATTCATGGAAAGAAAATTGTTCCTTTTCTGCTCAGGATGAAGCTAAGAAGGTAAAAATTTTAATCTTCATAGGAGCATTAATGTCATTTTTTCACTTAAAAAGTCGAGTTTTAAATGTCGTATTTATTAACTGGTTTAAGTATTTTATGTGCTGTTTTTGTAGTTCACATTCAATTTGATGGCAAAACATATAATGAGCTTGGATCCTGGAGAGCAAGAAACAGAGCAGCTTAAAAAGGAATATATTACTTTTATGAAGGGTGTTATATCACCTCCTTTAAATTTCCCTGGAACTCCTTACAGAAGGGCTCTCAAGGTATTTAACACTAACCCGAAAATTGATTTGTCGTATTGACGGTTTGTTATGACAATTCTTGTTAGCTGACTCCAAATCATTTCGTGACGAAGACAAGTCTATATTGTCGTTGTACTAAATTACCTCATACTATCAAATTATTGAAATCTTCTCACTTAATTATAATGGACAGTCAAGATCAACAATTCTTAACTTTATCGAGGGGAAGATGAATGAAAGGTTAGAGAAGATGAAGAACGATGGGAATGATAGTATGAATGATGATGATCTCCTTGGATGGGTGTTGAAGCATTCAAATCTTTCAACAGAGCAAATACTTGACTTAATTTTGAGTTTACTC
Organism: Silene latifolia subsp. alba; assembly: GCA_001412135.1. NCBI lineage: Eukaryota > Viridiplantae > Streptophyta > Magnoliopsida > Caryophyllales > Caryophyllaceae > Silene > Silene latifolia. The sequence goes on from LHUT01000129.1 coordinate 19,255, forward strand.
TTTGCTGGTCATGAAACTTCCTCTGTTTCCATTGCTTTAGCCATCTTTTTTCTTCAGGATTCCCCAGCTGTTCTTCAGCAATTAAGGGTATACCTTTTTTATTAATCTCTCTTCTCTCTTTTTATATTTTAATATTCTCATACGTTTTCCTTAAATTTTCATTTTTTACTAAAATATTCAGGAAGAGCAACTTTCCATTTCCAAAGCTAAGCAGGAATCAGATGAGAAAGAGTTAAATTGGGAGGACTACAAGAAAATGGAATTTACGCAATGTGTAAGCCCTTTCTTATAATATGAGTCCGTCCATCTCCATTTAATTATAAACTAACCTATACATGATATAGCCAACCAATTAACTAACTCTCTCAAAGATTAACTACCTCAAATGGGTTAATTTCTCGATTGTATTATCATGAAAACATCTCATATAAAAATTTATAGTAGTCTGTTGCGTAGTTTCGTGGATACATGCGTCATGTGTTTTCAACATCACAAAACTTTTCAGCCGTCACATATAATGTGGTTGTAGTATGCAAGAGTTGTATGTATCGGTCGAGAACGTTTGTCAAGTGTCAATAAAAGTAACACTATTTTGTGAATTGTGAAGGTTATTACGGAAACACTGAGGCTGGGTAATGTCGTGAGGTTTCTACATCGGAAGGCTGTTAAAGACGTTCGGTATAAAGGTAATGTCAGTTGTAAATTTGGGACGAATCTCTCTTATTATGCTTTCGTCATTTTTGTGTGTGTTTGTCTTTCTTTTGTGGATGATTCATGGGAAAACTGCCGGCCAGAAAGTAGAAGAAGGCTTTTATATATAAGAAGTATATATTTGCTTTATAATAAAGAGATCGCGGAAGCTTTAGTTAATTAATGTAGTAACGTTTGATGTTGTAAAGGTTATGACATTCCATGTGGATGGAAAGTGCTGCCGGTGATTTCAGCTGCGCATTTGGATGCTGCCCTTTTTGACCAGCCTCACCTCTTCAATCCCTGGAGGTGGCAACAGGTTAGTCTTATTTTATATATGCATCTTCTCCTCCCTGTCTGGTCTTTTTCTTTAGTGTTACTCTGCATTACAGAAAAAGCTTAAATTATCCTATGAGGTTGATTACTATGAGACGAAACTAAAATTACTAATAATATTTGACTATTTGAGGTAGTCTCGTTATAGGACGGTCTTCTGCTAGACTTGCGTAATTAGAATTAACTACTACTCGTAGTGACAAACGCCCAAGTCCCTTGTGAATTGTGATGATTTTAAGTTTTAGTGAAATTTTGATACCGGTTTGTAGTATTTTTACGGAAAGTTCAAAAGTATGATTTGCTTAGAATCAAAATCGCAAGTCTCATTCAAGACCTTCAAGGAATAATAGTAAAAGGTGATTATGTTTTGAAGTGGTTCAAATATGCTTGTTGGAAGTTCATGTTGAACAAAAATTCTTATTTAAGACGGGGTGTATAAATAAGATAAAAGCAGAATGTGTAGGAAAAAGCAAAAGATTTGTCTTATATACGCCAAGTTAGGTGATATTTGACGTGTTTTGTTTAAATATTATTGTATGACGGATCTTAGGATATTGACTGCATGTTGAATATATGGTACTCCAGTTGTTGCTATGGTTTACTTTTCTACATAAAAAACAAGAAAATATGCAGCATTCACGGTACTACTAGTAAATCAATTTGACTAAAAACAAGAGCCTATCCAGCATTCATAGGACGACTAGTAAATAAAATTGACTAAGATAGGAGCACGAATTTCACTAATGATCAATGAATAGAAGGGCAGTTGAATGCTCCAAAATTTGTCAGAGTTTTTCTCATGTAGTTTAAAAAAAAAAAAATCAAATATTAGGGACCCTAGAGAAAAATTAGGGAATGCCCCTCGACTTAAGGGTGATGGTACTTTGAGAATGACTGAGTGGGGTAGCTTGAATTGAATGATTTCTGTCTATAACATTACGTACACCCAAGGTATATATCCTAAACCAAACTTTCTTCCCAAATTGGTTGTCATATTGATAGGACTCACCTCTTGGTTAGGTTTTGCTTGTGGCTATATTCGTGTAATATGTTTATCAAGCCCTTCCTCCATTATATTTGGTACTCGGGAGTGATTTCGTCCATTATTTGGTAATTTGGTACTTCCTCTACAACAGCTAATCAATCGTGGACTCCCTTTATCCTAGTCAATTATATTGATTTTGATTTGTTTTTTATGCACTATTCATAAGATAGAAATCGAGATGTTATTGGGCCGATCAGAATGGAACCATTTTGAGCTCGAGCTTAGTTCGGGTTAGAGCTCGTCAAGCTTGAAAAAAGATTGCGCTCAGAAAAAGATTGAGCATGGCTTGAGTTGGATTTGATAAAGATCAGCTCCAGCTCGGGCTCGAAATCGGTTTGAACGAGCTTGAAGCAAATCGATTTCGAGGATTTTGCGAGTTAGCCGAGTTTAATTAATTACAACCTCGGATAGAGGGGTAAATATAAAAATTAGCAACATGATCCTACATTTTTTTTCCAGTTAGTTTCCCTTAAAGACGAATGTATTTGTCTCTATTAATTTAAAAATGGGTCAAATAACATCTCCATGTTCTGTTTTTATTTTATTCATATTATTTTACCCGTCTTAAACAAGAATCTATTGTTTCTTTCTTATCTCATTTTCCAACAAAATAATTCGTAGAAATATTTGATGAGGGAAAAAGGTAGGGACCCAGCAGATGAAGTGTCACAATCAAAGCAGTAGGTTAAGCACTGAGTACGGAGAAGGTGGGCGTGGGGGGTTTGAAATAGCAAATAGGCCACCTTTGATACCACTAGTTTTGATGTGATCAACCACAGACCCACGGACTATATGATTTACGTATAAGATAAGACTTCTTTTATTTTTATTATTATTATTACGTTATTAATAATTAATATTATTATTACTCGTTATTTTTTTATACTCTATGTTTTTCTCTCTCCCCATTAATATGGTCCAAAGAGGATAATTGCCCCCCCACGTGGGCGTGGGGACTGTAGATTGCACGTGCAATATGTCTTTTATTTTTCTCAACGGGTCCGCAAAACCACGATGTATCTCCCCTAGGAATTTTCTTTTTTCCCCATTTACTTTCATTTTATTTGTCAACTATGGGTTAGCTGATTTCCAGTGCACTGAGGATGTTGGAGTCGCATTACTCGCTCCTTCCCAAAATAATCTATTACGTTCTACAATCGAATGTAATGGTGGATTGATGTAATGGTGGATTGATGAACTTTATTAGGAGACAAAATTGATTATTTTAGGCAGGGGCGTAGTCAGATACGTTGGGTAGAAAATTTTCTTCGTCTAGTTTAGTATATTTGCTGAGACTGCATGTTTATAGATTTCGGGTAGCACCAGATCATTAATTTTAACTATTTTTTTTGGAATTTGGATAGCACCCCATGCTAATATGTAGCTCCCCCTGATTTCGGGTCATGCACCGAACTAACAAAGTAACAATCAACTACGGAGTATTAAAACAATCGTTATATCTTATACTCCATATAACGATGCTATAAAAGATAACTAGCAATTAGGTCGGTGTGAGATAGAAAATAATTGCCTGGGGCTAACATATAGCTGCTCCTTATAAAAAAACAGTAGGTCAAAGCTTTTTTCCAGTTTCTTGGTTAAACCGTTAAACAGTGACTAATAGGACTCAAATGTTTGATTCCCTTTCGTTTTTTCCTCTTAATTATAAGGAGACAGGTATTAATCTTATAGTTATATAAGTAATGAAGCAAAGTTGATCACCTTTAATTATTCTCGATACCCTCTTGGATTTGACAACTTGGATTCTACTATTCTCATAATTGCGTCACAACGTCCCCTTCTTTTTCTCATTGACATCTACATACCTAAATCTATAAAATATACGTCTAATTATTCATATCTCAGCTTCTTTATTTCTTTGCCAGATTTTACATTCTTTCTTTTACTCTAAAATTAATTTTGTTAGCAATGATTTATTATGAGCTTGGTTCCTTTTCAGAGGAGCAAAACACTCACATTAATTAGCTTTGAAATACCTTTGTTTAGTGGTATTAGTCGAAGTTAGTATGACTAAAACATTGAAAGTTTTGTATGAGCGACTATTAATGTACTAGTAACATAACTTACAGATACAAAATCTGAATACTTCTTTTGGACTGACAATTTCATATTCTTCCCTGCTTAAAGATTTGTGTCAGTATGTGCTTGTCCCATTGCTTCGCCACTTCTTTGATTTAGGATTTTAGAAGTATAGTTGGGCTCCTTTAAGACGGTCATAGGTCTTAAGTTTCAAATAGTAACTCATATTGTTAGATTGGACAAGATCTTTGTCATTCGCAAGGCATTCTATTTTTCATCCCATCTAACTATTGAACTTTTTTTTCATGTTTAAGATGAATTTACATTAGCATTAAGTTGTCCTAATTTTCGACACACTATTTTGACGGTCATAGGCCTTTGCAGAACTGAATTAATGTACTTGCTGTTAATAGTTTTATGACACAATCATACAACTAATTAGCACGTAGTGACATGAAGATCCAACATTAAGTATCTTACCTTTTTAAGTGTTGCCATTATGAAACAGAACGGGGGCAACCGTGGAGCGACAGTAAGCAGCTCAAGCAGCAACAAGTTCATGCCGTTTGGGGGAGGACCAAGACTATGTGCAGGTTCCGAACTAGCTAAGCTAGAGATGGCTATTTTCATCCGCCATTTGGTACTTAACTTCAACTGGCAATTAGCCGATAAAGACCAAGCTTTCGCCTACCCTTACGTTGAATTCCCTAAAGGATTACCCATCACTGTACAACGTCTCAATCCTCGACAATAAAAACTCGATTTCTAGATGATTTTATTTATCATCGAAAAACTTGCACAGAAGTTAAAACAATACTAAAAAAATAATAATATATATTTAATAAATAAATAAATGATAATAAGAATAATGATTTTGTGCTAGAAAGAAAATTCATTCTCCCAGGTGTAGACCATATATATCTGGGTTCACGTTTTCTTGCTATTGATCTTAGCTACTTGTAAGAGAGGATATAGCAATTGTCATGTGTGGAAGTAGTAGAAAGAGAGTTCAGCCCATTTCTTTTTCTCACTTTTTTGTTCTGTAAATGCTTCTTAGTTCTTCCCGTCTTTTACTAAGCCAAACCAAATTGGGTCTTGGAGTAGTATATTCTACGGGTATCGTCTTGTAATTCATATATATTGATCTTATTATTATTGTTATTAAGGTAGTAAATGTATCTCTGTCTTCTAAATTTTTTGGCGTTTCCTCTCTTAAGACATTTAGTTGGAGAGCGGATTCTCTTTCCTATTTTGTATTCCTTTTTATGTACCGTTATCCTTGTGAAAGGATGATGTATCGTAAAATAAAGGCAATAGGATATGAGAAAAGACAGACAGAGGATCTCAACTCATCCAGTAGTCACATTTTTATCTTAGGAATTTCAACCCCTTTTCGTCTTCAGAAATTTCTGAAAATTATATTTTCTTTTCTAAAAATATGGTGCGCAAGTATCGAAAAAAAAACTGAGATAATATATTTGCGATAGAAGGAACTGTAAACAAATAGCAGAAGATCAACATTTGACATTCTCTGGACTGTGTAAAGAACATCGTATAAGAGGAAAATTATGAAAGCAGGAATTACTTAAGTTGGACTATCCAGCCCATTTTATCCTCGGAAAGACCCATTTGTAGACTGGTAAGTGCACTATACAGCTGCTGTGCTACAGCCCCAACCTTTCCATCTCCAAAACTGTACCTGTAATTCACCACATCGCAAATTTACAATTGACTTCCAAGCACTGAAGACGGGTTAGATCTCAAAGGAACCACTATTAATTCAGCTCTTCATGCCAAAAAAACTTCCAAATGCACTTGAAATGGGCATCGAGTAGAACGTCTATCACGCGAATGTTAGGCATGTTTTAATTGATAATTTGAACTCAGGTTGTCTAAATCGGTTAGGGGGTGTTTGGAAACCTGAATTTCATTTTAAAACCCAGATCTGAAGAAGGGAAACTGAAATAATGATTATCAAATACAAATTCATTGTTTGGCAAAGGTAAGTATTTCCATCCAAAAATTTGGATTTCAAATGCGGCAAGATACTTAAATTGATTTGCATAACCCTAAAATTTGAATTTGATCTTACCTAATCATATTGTAGCATGACACTTGCAAACTTTAATTAAATAACTCATCAATGAAGAGAAAAGCTAAAAGTATGAAACTGAGTAAGGATCGAGAAGGTATGGATGAGGTTGATTTTCAAAATGAAAGGTCATAGGGTGTCATGTCAAATTCCGAGTATTTTGCCAAAATCCAGTTGATTGCCAACCATGATTTTTAGGTCAAATTCAGATTTGAGATTCAAACACTGGTTTCCAAACAGACAACGACAACAACAACAACATTACCCCAGTGCCTCAATGGCTCCCGCAAATTGCGGGGTAAGGGGAGTCAAATGTACGCAGTCTTACCCCCTGTTTGCAACACAAAGAAACTGTACCCATACTACCCAAGATGAAAATTCCGTCGAAAACTACATCGAATGACTGGTACTTCACAATAGAAAGAAGNAGTAAGGATCGAGAAGGTATGGATGAGGTTGATTTTCAAAATGAAAGGTCATAGGGTGTCATGTAAAAGGCTTCTCCAAATTTCTATCAAATTCCGAGTATTTTGCCAAAATCCAGTTGATTGCCAAACATGATTTTTAGGTCAAATTCAGATTTGAGATTCAAACACTGGTTTTCAAACAGACGACGACAACAACAACATTACCCCAATGCCTCAATGGCTCCCGCAAATTGCGGGGTAAGGGGAGTCAAATGTACGCAGTCTTACCCTGTGTTTGCAACACAAAGAGACTGTACCCAAGATGAAAATTCCGTCGAAAACTACATCGAATGGCTGGTACTTCACAATAGAAAAGAAGCGTAGTCACTTTAGTGAGCCATTTTGCTTTATTTCATCATAATCCGGAACCAAAGAGTAACGAGTCTTTGGCTCCAAACAGGCTAGGAATACACAAGTAAAATCGTTTTCATGTTAATAAAAGCAAAAGCATATGAAGGTTACCTTTCATCCTTGTATGTGATACTTCCTACAGGCGACACAACAACAGCAGTGCCAGTACAAAATACTTCATCAGCATCAAGAAGCTGATCCACTGACACAGGCTCCTCCACAACCTAGTTAGCAAAACCAATAATAAACCAAATTACAAAAGCTGTAAAACCTACGATGCAACGTATGCTCATAATTCAATAAGAAAGTCGCAGAAAAATTGAACCGAACAAACACCTATTACAGTTGATTGCTTTTTAAGTCAACTTCATGAGGAATGGGAAGACAGAAATGGATTGATGAGTTCCATACTTCCATGTTCTGATACATTAGTCCTTTAGATGTCACCACTACCACATATGATTGGCTAATTACTAGTTTTGTCAAGTGTAAAATTATTCAAGTCGCTGCTCAACACGACGCAAGACGTAATATATCTAAGTCAACATGGTATAAAAATGTTGGGTTACTATATTTTGTATAGCACAATAGCGCTATGCGTGACTAGTCATACTACCTGTTACTTTCCAAATGAAAATTGGTAAAGTGGGGAATTTAAAATGGTGTATGTATTTGAGGAAAAGGAGGGGATATGAACTATAACATGAAACATCAACTCAAAATTCAGATTTCAATAAGACGTCAGTAACTAAGACATTTGGAAAATGTTTCGAAAATTTCTGGCTGCATAGGCCAAAACTTTTCATGTTACATCCTTGACATCCTGATACTGTGACATCCTAATCATCATGGCAAATGAAAGTGATACCACATTTTTGTGCAATGGAAGTCAGCAACAGCTCAATAGGGTATATAATCAACCACCAAAAGAAGTCCTCATGCAGATTTAAAAATTAGAATTAAACAAAACGGTTGCTCACTTGTGAACAATGATCTTAATACACTTGATTGCCATGAAGGGAAAACTGACTGGGTAGTTCACACACGGTTTAGAAGCTTGAAGTAAGCAATTGTGTATATAATAAACACTTGATGAGAAAGAGCCTGAGAGATTATGGAATACCTCAAATCCTAGACTACGAGCAATATCAATTATACTTTTCCTTGTTATACCAGGCAGAATGGTTCCTTTTATGGCAGGAGTAGAAATCTTGTTACCCTGCAAGATTATATTACCGGATGAACATTAGAATTGTGATTTGCAGATTTAGAAGAAAAAAATGACAACCGGGACACTCCATGATAGTACAATCTAACTATTAAAGCATGGTCAGCGAGCTGCTACAGAATGATAATGATCAATTAAATAATAAGGTATACAAAACACAGTATGAAGAACCAGATGGACTCTGTCTATATATTTAAATGCCAAGATAATAAGGGGAGGGAAGAGAGGAACACACCTTAACAACAAAGACATTACAAGAGGAAACCTCCTCCAGGTATTTCTTTTGTAGACAGTCCAGGTATAGTACATCAGAATAGCCTTTGGCTTTAGCAGCAGAATGAGCCTTAAGAACCTACAAGAGAAGAATGATAAGTTAAACAAAAGCACAAGGAACACCAGAGAGGCCGAGAGTATCTTAGTAAAGATGCATCACCAAGCAAAGTTAACAGCATTAACTAATAATCAGTAATCACTATAGTGGTGGTTTCCAGCGTCGTCTTATGAATTCAGCAAATACACTTCAACTTGGTCAAGTTTTACCTATGACTCTAACCAATATCTTCTATATAAATAGGTAAGTATACCATCAGGACCGCATTTCAAAAATATTCCTCAGCATTTTATTTATAGAAATTCAATTGTGCAGAACAATCTAACCAAATAATTGATTAATGGATACTCAGCCTTTCCTTGGCAAGAAAACGAAATGACTCAACTATAAGCAATGTGAGCAAGTGAAACAACATTTTATTGCTCAAGACTCTAAAACAAAAAACAAATCATCTGAAAATAGTGCACACAAGAGTATATGTAATGACACATCAAAAAGATCTAAGAGTGCTATACCGCTGCATAGTTTCCGATAGTCTTGACTCCTCCAGTTCCACCAGGACTAGCACGATGAAAATCAGTTTCAATCACCAAATTTATGGGCGCAAGACCTTCCTGTTATAAGATCTTAATATGTGACAACATATTCACAATTGAATAGAAAAGAAAAGTATACAAAGAGGACGACTGTTTTCTAACCTTAAAGTAATTACCAACAGGTGACGCGTAAATTATAAAGGTGTACTCCGGAGCTGGTGCAATTCCAAGAACAGACCCACTCCCCATAAGCAACGGCCTGATATATAAAGAGCCTTTTCCCACAGGTGGAATCTACAGCACAAAGCGTAGTCAATTTAGTAATTATTTCACAGCAAACAGGGGGGAAAAAAAATTTAAACTAGGATGTTTGCAGCCAAGAAAGATAAATTGTTATATACCCAACGCTCATTTGCCAACACTGTCTCCTTAACAGCCTCCAGAAATTGATCAACAGTTGGAGCAGACATGCACATCCTCTCTGCACCATTTCTCATCCTTAAGGCATTCTCCTCTGGACGAAAAAGCACAATATTACCATTTTGTGTTCTATACGCTTTTAAGCCTTCAAATAACCCCTGAAATAAGAATTGAATTGATTATATAAAAAGAAAGCCCCAACAGGATTTTACATGAAAGTTGAAACCATCTGTTTTGTGATAAAAAGGGTTTTCTCAAATCCATGGGTAGTCTGCACGCATTAGAACTCCATTCCTTAATTTGCACTATGTAAGAGCTCCACTAAAGACATTTGGGAACGGTATGGTACATTTGGTGAAAGAAAAGAAAAAGTACGGGTATAGATAATTAGGGAAGGACACATATTGCATCAGCACATATATGCAGGGCCATCGACCAGGGTAAGAGAGACAGTAGAATGGGGGTGAAAGAATAGGATACTGCACCTGTCCATAATTCAAGACTCCAGCAGCGGGACTCATTTCAATGTTCCCGTATCGTCTTAGTTCGCCTTTTTGGAAATTTTCACCCCGAGCACATTTCACAACGTACATATAATCAGTAGGCAAGAGTCCAAATCCGAGGTTGTCCCAGTCAATATCAGCTAATGTGGATGTTTCACTGCAAACGGTGATAAATATGAGTGCCACGCAAGAGAAGGATAGATAACTGTTTAGGATGACCTTTATATCTAGCATCCAGCAATAAGAGAAAAAGAGTGGTCTAGTGTAATTTTTTTTTTATATTTAAAGTAAGGTCTATTGTAATTTTTTACCTACAAAAAATGAGCAAAACACTTGTAACCGAGTCCGAGTAACCTACATTAACAGGTTATCGATAAATTTCACTTAAACTGCTGTCCAACTGAACTCGGAGTTATTCTAATTTCGCCAAGTTTCCTAGTGGACCTTTTTCTACACCCAAAATACCTTCTATAAACCAAATGGCAACTCCACTGCTCTAATATAAGTCCATCAAGGAAGAAAGTTAGCTACATGTGGAATATTCAATGCTGTGCTAACTTTCCAAGTGGAACAAGGCACTTAAAACTTGCTCAGAATGAACATACACCTTAATAAGCTCAGGACCATGTAAAAGCCAAAACAGAACGTAAATATGAAAACTAGATTAAAACAGACTAATTCTAGAAGTCATAAAATTGCTTTTGAAAGAACGTAGCAAGACGATTGCAATGTTTGCCAAGGGCAGCGAGAGAGATTGCTCCTTCTCAAGTACCGTCGAACATTCTATAGCTACGGGAAAAAGGAAAAAAAACTTTTCCTTTCATTTTTTTGTCTAGGCCCAAAAGCGATGAATTCTGAATGATATAGGTATCGCATTCTTCATATAATGAAGAACAGGACTTTAACCCACTCACATAGCTCAAGAAAGCTGTTATAGAGTAAATAACTAGTTTGATAGATATGGAAAAACAAAAGGCCACCAATATTCCCATTTTGATCTTCCTCAAGGGCAGTGAGTCGATGTGTGAAGTCAAGCGTCTCATACACACAAGATGCAGTGTTATTTGCAAACATACTTGCATATTAAAATGTCTGCATTATGTCTTTTTGTTGGACTTTAAAGAAGGTTAATACATGGTTGTGTCATACTATCATTGGGGTTTGGTCTACGATCTTTGAACCCAATCGTCCACACAGGAAGAAAGTTGTTCCAGAACTACAAAACAAATACTGAACCATGCAAGGCCAGGTTACCATACAATTATACAAAGAAGTAAAAAGTATGAATAATGAAGAAAGCGGAGGGTAAAAAAAAGCTAGAAATTAAGAACAAAACGATATGGAATTTGTGGAGTTACTTGCACCTTGTCCATAAGGCACGCCTAGGGATACATCCTGGGGCGTTTTGCTAATGCCTCACTTAG
>LHUT01000130.1:3236-28358 GCA_001412135.1 Silene latifolia subsp. alba
TCGACTCGCCCATTTTGTTGGGGCGTGCCAACACAAGAGGTTTGAAAGATTATACCAGCTTTGAAAAAATAACCGGCCATATTATTAAATTCTGTACCATTATCACTGCGGACCATTTTTAATTGTTTGGAAAATTGGGTCTCGATCATGGAAATGAAACTCATAAACATGTCAGAAACTTCCGTCTTATCAACCAATAGATAAACCCAAGTGGCACGGGAGAAATCATCAACCAAGGTCAGAAAATACTTGGCACCACATGAGGAAGGAATACGGTAAGGTCCCCATAAATCACAGTGAACCAAATCAAACAAACCAGAAGCACGTTTATTGTTCAAATCAAAACTACTACGATGCTGTTTTGCAAAGTGACATGCCTCACAAACATGTTCTTTATTAGAAATAAAATTACGAGCAAAGGGAATAGCCTTGACCACTTTTGCAGACGGATGTCCTAAGCGTTGATGCCACAAATCCAAAGAGCCATCAGCTTTTACATTGTTCACCAAAGTCTCAGCACCCACACAAATCCAGTAAAGTCCATCCCGCAGCTCACCAACTCCAATCGTCCTCTTCAAAGAACGGTCCTGAATAAGACAATGTTGTTTAGCAAATTCAAAAGAGTAGTCATGTTCCAAAGTAAGCTGTGAGACGGAAATTAAATTGCAAGTCAACGAGGGGACATATAAAACGTGATGTAGAGTCAAAGAATCGTTAATAAAAACGGAGCCCATGATGGATGACACGACTCGTTGGCCATTCGGCAAACCAACAAGTCGGTCAGGAATCATGCACTGAGAGGTAAGGTACGATAAATTGCCACAAACATGGTTAGACGCGCCTGTGTCTATTATCCAACTGCACATACCACTGAGACGATCGGAAGAAGTAAGGGAATGAGCAGAGACTCCAACCGTCACATTGTTAGCATGAACCATGGAATCCTGACCAGCAGCAGCTGAGAACCCGCGGCCAGAACCAGCAGGAGCAGACCCGGATCTTCGTGCAGCCCGGTACTGTTTGTATTCGGCAATGGTACGCGGTCTGTCCCCCCACCACTCAGGAAAGCGCTGACTTTTGAAGAAACAACCAGCAACATCATGACCCCGCAGTTCACAGTGAGAGCAAATAAGTTTCTGATGCCGCTCACCCCGCTCCTTCTCTCGCTGAACACGCCAATCAACAGAGGGGCGAGAGGCAGGAACAGCGAATGCAGCAACATCGGTGACATCCGCGGGCATGATTTCTGCCCGTAGACGCTCCTCTTGCAATACGACATGGTAAGCACGACTGAGACTCGGTAGCGGGTCAAGTTGAAGTTGTTGGGAACGGATATTACCATAGAGAGTGTGATCTAATCCCATAAAAAATTGATGAAGACGCTCATTATCTAAGCGTTGAGCGGCGTCCTTACCAATATCGCACTTGCAGGCTCCACATTTGCACGCAAATATCGGTTCATGAATAAGCAAAGCATCCCACAGAGATTGTAATTTTCCAAAATAAGTGGTAACATCCATACCTTTGGTTTGTATGCAATTTTTGAGTTGAGTTTTGAGACTATGAATCAAGGCGCCATCAACGACAGAGAAACGATCCTTCAATTCGGACCATAGTGCAGCTGCGTCTTCGCCATATGGTATAACAGGTAAAAGTGACGAATCAATCATATTCCGAATCCATTGTACAAGTGTACAGTGGACGACCTCCCAGTTGTCGAGAGTCACAGGGTCGGTTGGCTTTTTAAGGGTACCATCGACGAAGCCGAATTTGCGCCGCGATTTGAGCGACATCCGCATTGATTTTTTCCAATCTTGATAATTGTATCGAGTCAACATAACATTAGAGATTTTTGCACTAGGAATGTCGTGAGATCCTAGGAAATAGGGACTGGAAGGGTCGATTTTTGTGGTTGAGGAAGTATCATCGCCAGTCATGGCGAAAAAATTGATGATTTTCGTGGTTTAATGGTGTTTTAGGGTTAGGGTTTTGTGTTTGTGTGAGATCCCTGATACCATGTTAGATTTTATAAGGAGAGAGATATAATACATAAACGATTCTTATTATTGATAATAATGTGTGACTTACATGATTATGGCAAAGGTATTTATAATACCTCTCATCTTAGAATCTTAACTCTAATTTGGTTAACCCTAATAGTAGCCGGGCCTAGTATAGGCCCAATCTCCTAATACACTCCCGCAATCGTAAAAGCAGTACGTATTACGAACTTTACGATTGGAGAAATACAAAGAAAAAAAGAACATAAAAAAAATGAAATCTTCAATCTTCATCTTCTTCAATCTTCATTAATTCTCTTCATTCGCTGCAAGGTTAGTAAGATAAACGAGTATAAGACTCGCTAGAAATTTTTTTTCGAACAAGAACGTTAATTTTTTCGGACTTGTCGGAAGTATGAGTTANGAGATAGAATGTTTCCCACATCGGGTTTTCCGCGTCACCAAAATCTCTTGTGTCATTATTTCCTTATTTCGTTCTTTACTTTATTCGTATCGCTACTCCGTCGTAATTACGTACATATTCCGTCACAAATCACATATAATTTAACCCCCCGATACGAGGCTAAAAAGAGCGGTCACTTTAACCCTGAATTGGTAGAAATTTACCAAAACAGGAGGGGAATGAATAGGGGAGTGATATGTAAGGTGTATTTTCCTTGTTTGGCATGAGAGTAATAATTCACCTCATGAAACTATTACCCTCATAAAAGGGTAATACATTACCCACCCTCCCCCTGGGTAATGATTAAGAGAGTAAAACATCTACTCAGTAATTGGAGAGAGGGAAGGTATTGCGGGGTATTATTGTGGGTGGGTGATTAAAATAAGTATTGTTGTAGGGTAGATGGGGTATTGTTGTGGGGTAAGGACGTAAGGTGATTAAAATAAGTATAAAATTTTACTAAATAAGGAAATAGGGAAGCTATTATGAATAGATGAAAATTGAAATATGGAAGTTTATGTAGAATAAGAGGGAGTATTATGTTTCATGAGATGTAATTAAACTAATAGTTGGATCGTGTTTCATGAGATGTGATTTTCTTTTTGTCGGCAATGTTATGCTTCATGAGATTATATTTCAATTATTATTTGTTTATGTTTAAATAATCTCTTAATAGTAAAATTATTAGCTAGTAAATTTAATGTTGAAAAAAGAAATTGAGAATGAATGTGAAATTATGATTAGCTAGTAGATCTGACAAAATTGACATAATTCGCATCGGAATTAGGACCCGAATCTGACCGAAACCAAATTGACGCAAACTTATTCAAGCCGATTAGAATGTTTATTATTGGAAATTGACTGTTATCCCCAAATAACTTGAAAACAAATCACCCGAAAATGACCCAGCCCGACCCCGACCCGATTGACTTGTTTGCCAAGTCTATAGCTAGTATAAAAGTAATCTAAACTATTGGACTATACGTAAATTGTGCCTTAAAATTGTTGTAGTTGAAAATATAATGTGGCAAAATAAAGCTTAGTAGCGACTAATTTAACCATTAAACTGGCTCTAACCTGACTATGAGCTTCTTAGAATATACAGCTAGTCAAAGGTGATTTTTTTATATCTCATCAATTATTAGTTTTTTTTATTAAGTTAAATACTCAATTATTGTTGACCGTCTTAAACTTAAGACGGGCAAACAGTATAAAATAAACAAAAGTAGAATGCAGGTAAAGCAACAAATTTGTGTTATATGCACGAGTGGGATAATACTTCACCCGTTTTAATGTTAAGATTTAAGAAGATGTATCCGTCGTAAGGAAAACTTACTGTATACAGTGGCGGAGCTAGGGGGATAGCACGGGGCGCTTGCCCCGATTGGCAGATGAAAATCGCAAAGGTTTAAGTTAAAATTTTCTAAATTTTTCGAATTCCCTTTATACCAATTACCAAATCGCCCCTGCTGAAAATTTTCGTCCCTGATGGGTTCAATTCCTAACTCCGCTACTGACTATACAATAATTAGTATAAATGTAGAATCATGCATGTACCATCCATGAACTCACCATCTTCTTCTTCTTCATTGTCTTCATTTTATTCCCCAATCCCAACATACCAATTCAACTCCCTAATAAGACAATGAAAATTAGCAAATCTCTCAAAGTTGTTATGCTTCCATGGTTGGCCATGGGTCATCTAACACCATTCTTGGAGCTCTCCAAGTGCTTAGCCAAAAAGGGTCTACAAATATATTTGGTAACAACACCTAACAACATTGAAAGACTCCCTAAACTCCCTTCAAACTTAACATCTTCCATAACCCTAGTTAGCATCCCTTTACCCCACCTAGACGGTGTACCCGACCAAGCCGAGTCTTCCATGGACGTACCAAACATAATCCAACCTTTACTTAAAACCCGGTTCGACTTACTTGAACCACCCATCTCCGCCTTCTTAGAAGAGGTCCAACCTGATTGGATCTTATACGATTTTACTTGAACTTTTTGCTTAAATGGGGTTCAAACCCAAACTATTTAACAAAATAGGGCGAGTTTCAAACTATTTACCAAAAATGAGTCCACGTCACCATTTTCGCGTTTTTTTTTTTTTTTAAGAAATTCGACATATCTCGCTGTCCCGGACAGCGAGAATCTATAGAGGGCAAAAGACAAAAACAGGCATAATGCACAAAAGTTGGACCTGTAGATACTCGCTGTCCAGGACAGCGAGAAAGCTTGTATATTAACATACTTGACAAGCTACTTTCGTTGTCTCCGTTCTCCTTGCTCCGACCACCAAATGACGAAATACAACCCACATTCTCTTCTACTAACTTCCTTTATCATATACACATATTTGTTCGAGTTATTAGCTCCGTGGTTTGTGCAAAAAATAACCCGCAATATCGCCGTTCGCTAAGAATTTCGGTTTCGCAAAAATCCATTTATATTGATAGTGAGTGATATACACTATACGGTAGGAATCATGGTCAGCTTTGAAAGATCATACTCCTTTTCTAATAAAGCGTGACTAACGACCCGTCATTGAAGAAGAGAAGGGAAGTGAGATGAAGAGAACTATTAGTAAACGGCTATATTGCGAGTCATTTTTTGCACTAACCATAAAGCTAATAACTCAAACAATGATGTGTATATGATAAGGGAAGTGAGAAGAAGAGAATGGTGGTGGTATTTCATTAATTGGTTGTTGGAGCAAGGAGAACGGAGACAACGAAAGTAGCATGTCAAGTAGTCTAATATGCAAAATCGCCCTCTGTATATTCTCGTTGTCCGGGACAGCGAGATATGTCAAATTTCTTAAAAAAAAGAAAAGAAAAAGGCAGAAATGCTGACGTGGACCCATTTTTGGTAAATAGTTTCAAACCCGCCCTATTTTATTAAATAGTTTGGGTTTGAACCCCATTTAAGCAAAAAGTTCATTTTACTTCGTATTGGATACCTCCTATGGCAGCTAAAATGGGTGTTTCGTGTGCGTACGTAGCATTGTTTAATGCTGCTACGCTATCGTTCTTTGGACCTCCGTCTGCATTGTTAGGAAATGCTCGTCCGTCACTTGACGACTATACTGTCGTGCCTAATTGGATTCCTTTCGAGTCCGATATCACTTATCGACCGTACGAGGTTGTCAAGCTCAAACATTTCGTAGATGCTAGGTTATCGACGTCAGGTTTGATGCGTTTTGGTAACTCTATACAAGGGTGTGATTTTGTTGGGATTCGAACCTCGCCTCAATTCGAACCAATATGGATTAATCTACTTGAGAAATTATATGGGAAAATTGTACTTCCAATTGGGTTTCTTTTCCCGGATTTTAATTTTAATGACGATTTAAAATGTGATGATTGGATTTTTTTTAACGAGTGGTTGGACAAACAAAAACCCGGTTCAGTTTTATATGTTGCATTTGGGAGTCAGTCTAGTTTGACCCAAGAACAAGTGTATGAATTGGGCCTTGGATTGGAGCATTCGGGTGTGCCATTTGTTTTAATACTCCGGGACCCACCCGGGTCCGGTAAAAATGCATTTGATATGCTACCGGAAGGGTTTGTGGAGCGGGTAGCGGGTCGAGGATTAGTCCATCGAGGTTGGGCCCCACAAGTGAAGATTTTAAGACACCCGGCGACTGGAGGGTTTTTGAGTCATTGTGGGTGGAACTCGGTGATAGAGGGACTAGGGCTAGGAAAGGTGTTAGTCTTATTCCCTGTGATGAATGATCAAGGGCTCGTTGCGAGGTTATTGGTCGGTCAAGGACTCGGTATGGAGATAGAGCGCGATGAGAAAGATGGGTCCTTGAAAATGGAGAGTGTGGTTAAGGCGGTGAGGTTAGCAATGGTTGAAAAAGAAGGGGATGAATTGAGGAGTAAGTGTAGGAGTATGGCACATGTTTTTGGGGATAATAACTTAAATGACGAGTATATTAAAACTTTTGTGTCTTATCTTGAACAACATAAGAAATTAAAGTAGTTTGTTGTATGAATGAAATAAATCCATTGGTGGATTTATATCGAGAGACTTGGGGGATCAAATCACGTTGGAAGATTTGTTTTCATTAGAATCACTCGTAAATTTAGATCGTTAGGAAATAAAATTGTGATTAGCCAAATGTGTGAATAAATGCATTTTGCATTAGGTGATCTCATGTACTCCGTATTACGAATCAAGTGGGTCGTGTTATTTCGGGTCGAGTCATTTTTCTGTTCATGATTAAGAGAGAAAAAAGCATTTTAAGTCTTTTTGGGGCCAATTAGAGTTATATTTTATCTGGTTACTTTCGGCTTGGGTGGTTTCGTATCGGATCCTTTCAAGCCGGGTCTGTTACGGGTCAAGAAAGCTCGGATCATTTTCGGGTCGAGTCGGGTCCATTCGGGTTTCTGGTCTCATTCGGGTGTTGTAGTTCGAGTCAATCTTGGGTCAGCCTTTTCGGGTCGGGTTGATTTTGCCAGGTGTAAGCTTAATTTTTCTAATTTGAACTTATAAGAGCTGAACTTATAGAAAAATGGTTACTTACCGAATTTATAAGAGCTCGACATATTTATAATTATTAGTAAATAAACTAACAAGCATAATTATTTTTGATATTTGGTTGATAGGTCGAAGGACCATATAGTAAAAAAAAATAAAAAATATATTGTGGTCAGTTTGATATATCGATATCATCGTGATTGGAGAGAATCATTTGCGTTAGACATCAAATGTTTAACATTATTACAATTGTTCGTTTGTATTTGTCAGACATTCCAGATTTTCAAGTACATCATTTTTCATGTAATAATATAAAACACAAATTATTCTCTAAGACCACTCTTACAATAAGACTAGCCCAATTAACAAAGAAGCCCAAACTTCAGTGATTTCTTCCATCTCTAATTTATCTTCTCCTCTGTTACGTCCTCCACAAATCACACGTCATTCATCTCCATCACTATCTTGACCCGACCATCTGGCCCCACTACTGAACAGCACCGTCACCGTAAACGACAACCGGACCCTGCTGCTATACACGCAAAAAAAATCATCTCAAGGGCATTGGTTTTTAACTTAGAACCCCAAGTTATCAAACTAAAACCATAAACACATAGTCATGAAACTAAAAGCCTTCCTTTCTAAAGAATAAATCAAAGTTACACTATTTACAAGCTTAATTTATGAAGTTTTCAAGTTTAAAATACAAGTTATGAAGTTGAAACTTTCAATTATAATTTACAAAAATAATGACCAACTACAAAAGCTTACTCTTCATCAAAATTTAAAATGGTAAGTTGTGAAGTCAAAACTATTGGTTATCAAACTAAAGTTTGTGTAGAGATTTTGAGCTAATTTTAAAACAAGTTTTGTATATCAAATCTCAAGGTTTTCAATATAAATATATGAATATTCATGCTAAAAAAGGGTTTAAAAACGTTGAGTTTCATTCTCAAAATCTGGAATTTTCAATATCAAATTCGAACCTACATGTTGATTATATTGGGGGAAGTTTGTTGTAGCTGCAATTTGGCGTTGATTGACGGCGTCGACGTATTAGCACTTCAAAATATATTTGCTCAATTGATTGGTGACAGAGGTTGCTGGAGTTTGGGACGAAAAGCGGTGTAGTGGTGGGGATTGTGGATATGGTGGACGGTACTGCGCAGGTGGTGGAGGACGGGGGGTTAGCAGTGGGTTTTGTACCGGAGTGATTGAAATTCCAGGGGAGAGAATTGCCCAGTCAAATTTCCTTTTGATCTAATTGTTTAATATGGACTAATTTCTTCTATTGGGCTCGTCCTATGGTATAGGACGGTCCTATAGGAGAGTTGCCGTAATATAAAATTAACATGTAACTTTGCACGGCTTCTAAAACTAACATGTAACTTTACACGGCTTCTAAGCTAATTCTTTTTCTAAAAGAAATAAGGCCCAAAAAAAAAAAAAAATATTAACAATAAAAGGAAATTATTAATTTACAACGAAAATCGCGGGAAATTTACAAAGTTGTTGGTGGTGACCGTTATACTCTTTCCCTCTCTATTTAACCAACGGATAAGAAAAAAGAGGGCAAAAAATTTAGGGAAATGTAAGATCCCTAGAACTAGAATGTTTTTACCCTTCAATTTGATATAGAAAAACAAAACACAGATATCTTTTTTGAATTTTTACTCTTCTTACATTTGCTAAAATTACGAAATCAATTTTTTCTTTCGGTCAGCCATTTCATCAAACAGTTGGTGGGCAGATGTTTTTTTCTTGGTTTTTAAAAGAATTAATCAAAATATCGAGTTTTTATTCGATTTAGCAATGACCCATGTCAGAATTTGGAGTTTTGGTGTTGATTTTGTGTGAAAGTTTTAATTTTTTTTTGGATGTAATATGATTCCTTTGATTTATATTGTGAATAAAGTCCCAGACATTTATGTTCTTTTGGGAATTTTCCGTTTGTTCATGTCTGTTGTTGTTAGAAGACTCGTTTAATTTGGGGTTTAAACGGTTCAAGATTGATAAACGTCGTTTTTGATTTAGATTTTTGCTTCAAGGCCGGCATTTTAGTCGTAAATTTTTGCAATGAGTGAATGCAGGAAGCAGCTTGATAGATGGCGTGATGGGAGGTGCTATGAAGTACCTGGGATTCGTTATCTTTATTCAAATTAAACATGTTTTTAAGAAGTATAGTGTTATCATCAATATTAGCATGAAGAAGTTGATATGAGGCTAGCTAGTGTAGAGCAACAAAGATTATTAGTTTTTGTTAGGTTAAATGATCCACATGATTCGGTCTTCATCTGTTAGGAGTAGCATCATCTAGAAAATGGTAGAGAGGTGGAACCCTTATGAAATCCAGTTATCTTGGTTCATGGTGTTAGCAGTTCTTTCTGAGATTCGAGAGTGTGATTCCCTCAATCCAGAAGGTTTGTTTGATCCCTGGTTTCCATTTCATTCCAGTTATTTAACCCATGTTTCATTCATTATATTGACTATGTTGACCTGAGTGAGTATGAGACGGTCTCACAGACCAATCTAATCCCTTATGTTTGTCATTTAATTATTGGATTGTTGGGTTTGTTTCACATGTGAGACCATCTTGCACAAGTCTGTGTTCTTGACCCTTGACTTCAATTAACTTCTGAGCTGCTAAAATCCCATTATATTTATTTGTTTGGCTTATGTTTCTGACTTCTCTTGTAGGATTAGCGTTGTTAGAGTTTAGAGAAAGAATAGAAGATGATCCTTATGGAGCTTTTGCCAACTGGAATATTAGTCATTCTGAACCATGTTTGTGGTTAGGCGTCGAATGTCTGAATGGAAAAGTAAAAATATTGTAAGTGTGCGCGCGCACTCAATGAACAGCTACTTAAAGTTCCACCCTTCTCCTTTAGCGCAACTTTAAAAAATTTGTTAATTCGCTTTAGTTCTTGCTTGACTTTGATGCAGGGATCTCAGTGGTTTCTCTTTGCAAGGAACTTTGGCACCGGCCCTGAAAAGACTTAGATATATGAGATCACTGTAAGCTTTGAGGCTTAAATTCTATTTTGATGTTTGTATTTACTTGCTTGATAATCCTAGCTGTAATTCATTTTTTATTTAGTTTTGTCGTGTATGTATTCATGTATGAATCTAAGGATGAATTCAACATGTAGTGTATCTACTACTTTCTCCATTATTGTCTTAGACTCAGTTTCTGCTTTTGTTTGCATTGACAGTGTGATGCGAAATAACCGTCTGTCAGGTTCCATTCCTAAGGAGATCGGTGAGCTGAAATTTCTTGAGTTGTTGGACCTGAGTTACAACAATTTGACGGGAACCGTTCCAGTAGAAATAGGTGTGATGCCATCACTGAAATGCCTGTGAGTGCCTTGCTCAAGAAAAGCTTTTTAATTGCTGATTTCTCCATTCACTTGAATTAATTGAAAAAAATTGTGAAAGATGATTAGGGCCCGCTCTATCATGGGTCATTTTTTTTCGGATTACATCTCTCCCAAAGTGGAAATGTACTTAATTAATTTGAGTGTTCCAAAAAATGTTGGTGAATCCCGATGAATAAATGGTGTATATGTAATCGTCATAATCATTCTGCGTGTCTTCTATTGTGTATTTGTGTTACAGGTCACTTTGTGGCAACAATTTACATGAAGGCATTCCTCCTGAAGTTCGGATGTTTGATTATCTTCTGGAATCAGAGTGCAATCAACGACTCATGTCAGCTGCAGCTGGAGTAAAAGACTACATCGAAAAAAATGGTCGTTGGTGAGATGTCTTATGTATTAAATTGATGCCAATCATACTACTGATTAGTGATTTCTTTTCTGAGGCAATTTCTGTGGGAAAACTAAAATTGTGATCAACCCGATTGATATGCATTGACTTACTAGTAATGATATTTCTTTTTGAGGAAACACAACTATTGGTATCGACATTTTAGTCTTCCCATTTTCTCCTTCCTTTCTGATTCCTGTATATGGTTCTTAGTCTAACTCAAAATATATTCGCGACATGTATTGTTGCTGTGTTGGAAACTCATATAAAATTTACCTGGCAGTTTCTTAAGGCGTAATTTGAATCAACTGAAGAGCTATGTCCAGGATGATTCTCGGTAAGTGTTAATGCTATTTCACTACGATTAAAATCACTCTCATATTTGTGATTTCTGATAACAATAACAAACATTGTTGGTTTTCTTATGTTGACAATTTCTTCACAGTTTGAAGACCAAATATCGGAAGTGCTGTCTTCATACTGATGGAAATAATTGCTGCCTTAATGTACCAAGTCAGTTCTTGTGAAATATATATTAAATTTGCTTATTAAGTTCTTGGCTGAAGTTCTTATGCATATCACCCTCATGGTATCAGGTTCAGTGGAAAATACTGCACGCCGTCGTTTGTTTAAAGACTCAAGTAATCTTGCAGCTGCACCTGTAAGTATCCCTATGGTCTCACCACAGGGAACAGCATCTGTCCCAAGAAGTGGGGCTTTTCCAGCTGTATTAAAAAAGCAAATTGCGCCAGTCCAGCATACAAGTCCTGAAGTCTCACAGAATGGGTTTCGACAACGGCAAGACCCTAGTTCTCCCACAAAAATCATTATTGCTGGAGCGCTATTTGTATCCGTTGTTGCTTCTTTGTGTTTCGCACTCGTTGGGTTGAGGCGTTATCGTGGAGTTAAGGCTGTGAATGCACAGAATGCAGCACTGCTACATCGTCTGAGCAAGGTTTTTGTAACAGGTGAGTCTTGTAAAATTGGTTTCCTGAAAGAAGGTCTCATGTTTATATTATAATGAGTCTAACCCTATTAACTAAAAACCCTACTCACACGGCCACCAACCCATTTAAAACTAAATAACTACCCCATATGTTAGGAAATTACGAGTAAATCTTATGATAATCTTATTATGAAAGTCTCACAATGCTGATATGATAGGATCATGGTATTAAATCTGGGCTGCATTGTGATTTGTGAAAGTTACTACAACTGTATTTTGAGGCGGTATTAACCACATTTATGATGCAATGGCTGAGATTAGAACTCGATAACTTGTTTTCCCCAATCCTTCTGGAAACAATACTTAATACCATGGATATGATCGGGTGTGTCTGATGGGAGGTATTTTGACCCGATGAACCTTTTCAATTTTGGCTTGCAGGAGTCCCCAGGTTGAATTCAGGTGAACTCCAGACAGCCTGCGAAGATTTTAGCAACATAATCGAAACTTTCTCAGGATGTTTGATGTACAAGGGAATCCTGTCAAGTGGGGTGGAGATTGCTGTCTTATCCACCTCTATTAGGTCATCATATCAGTGGTCTTCCCATGCTGAGAGGGAATTTAAGAGAAAGGTCTATAATTCTTCTCAAATCTTTTCCCTTCCTTGCTCAATTGTTTATGCGAGGGCAATTTTGATGCTGACCGGTCAAACCCAGGTTTTGAGTACCACATTTCAATGATTTTTGCAGCTAAGCTAGGTGAAATGGGCCCCTTCTTGACTTATTCAGTCTATTGTTTTAGCTCATTGAGCTCATAGATATATTCCGTCAGATTATCAACGTTAATCATAATCAGAATCATCCTGAGTTTTTCTGGTAGCTAAAGAATAGAACATTTATGATTTTCTCACACGTATACTTGGCATCTTTCCGGAACATGTAAAACCATCACAGAAACTTATCTTTTTGGAGTGGTTCTGGAGACTTTTGCTATGAAAACTACAAGCTTTTGTGACTATTTTAGTAACTTTAGTACAGACTGCAGAGTGATTACATTAAAATTACCATGTTTTTAATGTTTGCTTTTCCTTGTGTGTATTTCAGAGCTTATCCTGCATTATAACTAACGGTTTCTAGTTTGCCTTGTTCAGATTGACACATTTTCAAAAATCAACCACAAAAATTTTGTAAATCTTCTTGGCTATTGCGAGGAGGAAGATCCATTCGTGAGGATGATGGTCTTTGAATATGCTCCCAATGGGAACCTATACGAGCACTTACATGGTAAAATGAGAAGATTTGGCCTTAATTTGAGTGTCCTAGCGAACAATGATTGATGTACATTTTTTTTGTTTGTCTTCTCTTTCTTCTCAGTTAAGGATATGGACCATCTCGACTGGACGACTAGAATGAGAATTATCATGGGGACTTGTTATTGTCTTGAATACATGCATCATGAACTCAATCCACCTGTCTTCCATCCAAATCTGCAGTCAGATGCAATCCTTCTTACAGACGACTATGCTGCAAAGGTATATCAGCGATTGACGTAGGTTGTAGACTACATCGTTTCAGTCTTTCAGAAGATGGATCTTTTGTGGTGCAGCTGTCTATATTTTTGAATCTGCTGTTTTTGTTCACTACATAAAACAAGAGTTTTTTCTTAGATTGTCTTTAGAAGCTTCGTTGTTAGATCGGAGTGATATAAATTTCTGTGATTATCACTTTGTTAAGTGGATGGAACTTCAGGTTTAATGGCCTTTTGATCATGTAAACCAAAGTCCCTCCTCCTCCGCTCCTCAAAATATTAGGTACATTCGGTTGAAGTTTACTTCTAAGCAAAAGAGGAATTTCCTCGAATGCCTGTCTATACTAAAAAAGGAAGTTCACCTTGTATTTGACAATTGACACTTCTGATCTTGCTCTTTTTAATTTACTTGGCTCTATGACGTGGGTTATACTCCGTAATTGGGATGAATCTAGATGGAAATGCGGGCATCTATATGGGACTGAGAGAGTATGCTTTTGGTGGGATGTTCGAAATTGTTCCGACACTTTCCTTGATTCTACTCTGAAAAACTTGATATAATGACTAATTTTTCTATGAATGTTCAGGTTGCAGATGTTACTTTCTGGGCAGATATTGGGGCTAAGGCAAAGATCTCTGAGGGTGAAGAGTCGGAACCTTTGCACTCTAACCCTGGCCCAAGCCGTGAAGAAAATGTCTACAATCTGGGGATACTGTTGCTTGAAATCATTTCAACAAAGCCTCTTAAAAAGCAGGCAAGCTCCCTTTACTATGAAAAATCTTTTCTTTTTTCTTTGACCTCCTATTCTATGGAAATACCAACTTAAGTATTACAAACTTACAATTAGCGCAGTAAGCGTAGAATGATACAGTGCGTCCAGGCCTATGTTACGATGTAGATTACGATAGAAGTAGAACCCATTTTCAAATTGCTTTCCCTGTGCTATATATTAGCCATTTCGCCTCATTTCTGACCAAAAAGAATTTTAATTATCGTAAATATTGGATGATTTCGATTTGATTTTGTACTCAGAAGTTTGTTCTGCACATTTCAGGCTCTCGAGTGTTTAAGTGATAAGGAAAAGTATAGTAACTTGGTTGATCCCAGTCTAAAATCCTTCAGGAACGGCGACCTTGAGGTCATATGTGAGGTTATCAATGACTGTACAAAAGATCCGAGACAGAGACCTACTGTTAGAGAAATAACCTCCAAACTGAAAGAAGTAATTAAAATCTCTCAAGATGCTGCTACTTCTCGCTTCTCACCATTATGGTGGGCTGAACTCGAGATTCTGGAGTCTAGTTAATCCTCATGACAAATCTCCTTTCTTACATAAATCCGGATTTTCATGCATACATTTTGGTACGTTTCTTGTCTTTTATTTTGCGTTTGGTTATGCTCCTTAATCTGTAACAAGGTTATGGAGAGAGTTGGAGACAACATTTGAGACTGTACCATATAATGCAGCCTCGGAGACAGGCCGCCATGTGCGATTCAGAAATAAGTTCTGAAACCGAAGTTTAATACTATTTTTTCGATTTTTTTGCTTCATTTGCAGGAAGGATAGAGTGATGGTTTATTGAAGGAGAACAGTGAAATTGCAAGGGCATTTACTCAAGTCTCTTGTTCTATTTCTCTGTTTGGTGGCCTTGCTGTGATCTTTAGATGATAATTCATTTTTGTCAAATTGTTCTGTAATCTTGTAGATAAAAACAGAGGATTTCAAAATTTACATTCAGATTAGAAAAATAACTGTATATTCTTTTCTTTTTTTTTTATCATTGTAAAATTTTTGTTCATAGTTCTACAGAAAAAAAACAAAAATAATTTTGAAAGATACTCCTATAGTTTCGGCATTATTCCCGACTTAATTTTCTTTTATGGGTCATAACTCATACGAGAAGTTACATAAAACCGACCTCTATCCTGGTCTGGTGCACAAAAAGATGACCAATATAATGGAAACATAAAACATGAAAAGTGCTAATAACTCATTAACTCTTTGGTAATTGGTCAATGAGTTATCGCGTATGACTAAAGGCTAACTTAGATAGTTCTTACGATTACAATAATAATAATGTACTTTAACCTTTTTCCTTTTGTAGTATTTTCGAAAAGATAAGACCGTAATTTCTAAATGAAGGAAATGATTTCCCTATAAACAACTCCATACTTTTTTTAAAAAAAAATTAAAATCGCTAACGACTTGACCGTATTTACGTCTAGCGACGACTTCCAAATCTTAAACAAAAAGTGCATCGAAAGCTTTCGCAAATTATGGATAAGCGAATTTGGATATAAACGCTCTCAAAGTCTTACCCTTATCGAATCCGGACTAAACTAGATAGTCTACTAATAATAAATTGAAGTATTACGAACAGTAAAAATAACGTCAAAACCGAATGACTATTATTTCACGATAGAAAGAAGGTCGGACTCATTTCTGCGAAAAATTGAACATCTTCTTCGCTAGGGCGATCAATCAATGGCGACGATGGAGAAAAAGACGAAGGAAAAGCATAATTCAAAGTTGAATATCGCAATAATTCATCCAGATCTCGGTATAGGTATACTTTAATTTATCTCAAAACTTTGTTCTTTTGATCTTATCTTCAATTGCAGCAATTTCAATCGTTCATGTCGGAATTAGGTTATGAACTTCAATTTATGCGTACGAAGCTTTTCGATTTTGCGTAGTACTGTAGATACCATTGGAATGTTCCTGTGTTTATGTTGTTTTAGTTGGTAATGGTTGATTGTTGCTGCGTGGTATGATGAGAGTGATGAAGATTTCGCGAAATGTTAGGGTTTGGATTTAGGCATTTAGTGAGTTTCGTGTGGCGAATACGGTAATTCTTGGTGTTTTTGGATTTACCGTTGTTGGAATATGTTGTTGTTTAGTAGAAGAGTTACATTATAGCTTAATGTTCACTTTAGGGGCTTAATTCTGAATTGTTCTACTCATTGATGATATATAATCGTACATGTAGACGTTTATCAACAAAGACGGAGTCAGGATTTGAAGTTAGGGGGCGAAAAATTTTCAGGAGTTTGATCTAGTAATGTGAGTAGAGTGCCAAAGAGAGAAGATTAGAAAAGTTTAAAAGTTGCAAGTTTTTTCACCTGCTAGCCCTCGCACTGTTTATCGACCATATATTGCCTTGGGTATAGTATAGTATCAGGCATGGTACTAGCTTGTTCTGGTGTGCTTGACCAAAGGCGAATTTATGGTAACATTAGTTTGTGGTGCTTTGTCACATGATAAGTGAGCTGAAATTTAAATTGGTGTGAATTTAACATTTATATGCGGAAATTTCACTATGTTGTCTAGGAGGAGCAGAGAGGTTGGTTGTAGATGCTGCAATGGAATTAACCTCCCATGGTCACAGTGTACACATCTTTACTTCACATCATGATAGGAGCCGGTGTTTTGAAGAAACTCTTAGTGGTAAATCTCCCTTTTTTCGCTTTTTTTTTGGTTTTCAGTCGACCGTCTTACGAACTACGTACATCTTTTCGAGTTTTTATTATGTTTTTACTGTTCTTTAAATTGGTGGATATTTCTTCTTCCTCATGACAAGGTTTGTAGGCCCCACCATTATGTTGTTGGTAATGTATTCCTTTTTATGACCCAGGTAGCTTTCCAGTTACTGTGTATGGTGATTTCTTACCACGGCATATATTCTACCGGCTCCATGCTGTATGTGCGTATATCCGATGCCTTTTCGTTGCACTTTGTATTTTGCTCATGTGGCCATCATATGATGTTATCTTGGCCGATCAAGTGTCCATCGTCATTCCTGTATTGAAGCTCAAAAGGTCAATGAAGGTGATCATTCTTGCTCTGTTTAGGTGTTAAGGAAGAGTATACTGTGATACAAATCTCAATGATATAGTTACACTTTTCGCTTGCAGGTCGTCTTTTATTGTCATTTTCCAGATATGCTGTTGGCCAAACATACAACATTGCTGAGGAAAATATATAGAAAGCCGATAGATTTTATGGAGGAAAGGACAACGGGTCGGTCTTGCTTCTTTGCATTGGCTTTGCTTTGCTGTTCTAACTATTCATGTTACTTTAACTGTTTAGTGGATGTAATTTCTCCATGTTTTTGAATTAACAGGAATGGCAGATTTAATTCTAGTGAACAGTAGATTTACTGCTTCAACTTTCGCAAACACATTTAATCATTTAAACGCCAGAGGAGTTCGACCAGCAGTTCTGTATCCAGCAGTTAATGTCGACCAGTTTGGTGAATCTCATGCATCTAAGTAACGAACATGCTTGCATATCCTTGGTATTTTCTAGTTCTAGGTGTCCTTGAACTATGGATATTGCTGAAAGCCCTTTTTGGGAATGTACATTAAATGAAATTTATTCTGTAACAATTTTACAGAATGAACTTCCTGTCAATCAATCGCTTTGAGAGAAAGAAGAACATTGATTTAGCAATTTCTGCATTTGCCAAGCTGGACAGTCACAAGGCTAAGAATGGAAATGATGTTACACTGACTATTGCTGGCAAGTATACTTGATACTCATTCTATTCCACATACCCCCCTTCTGCGAGGCTTCTGTCTAGCTCTCCTTTATGTTCTTTCTCATATTGATTTAGAATCTGCTTTGATGTGCAAAACCTTGTTTGGTCACCGGAAGCATGACCTAGTTAAGTCATTTGTTTAGTTAGTCGTTCTGGTCTGTGGCCCTCGTAATTGAATTCTCATACATCTGATAAAGTTAGTCGTTCTGGTCTGTGGCTTCTGTCTAGCTCTCCTAGTCTCCTTTCATAAGATAAAGTTTGGATGATAAAAGTGCACTTTTGAAAAGATAGGTGGTAATGGATTTTTCTTCTTCCATGGGTATTCTCGTCTCTTTCATGTCCTTCGTCAAATCCATTTCTGTTTTCTTAATCAGCGATGACTGCTCTTTTTTTAAATTTTCCTTCTGATGTTTATCGGCTTTTATAAAGTTCAAAAAGTCTCCTTTACACATGTCGCCTTTCCTTGTTATTCATTTCCTATCTGCGAGGTGTGTTGTGCCTCTGAAGTCTGAACTGTAGCATCAAGTTCACTTCTTTCTTCTAGTTATGACACTTCGGTTCAGCTTCATTGTGCGTCTCTTTGAAATATTTTTACCTATCAATCTCAGTCTGTCAAAATAAACAATTTTTTATTGGAAAGTGACGTGATGGACTGACGGTTGATCTGTTGCATTCTCTTATTAAAGGACTGATCTCTTTTGGGCTTTTTGCTTGTATGTCGTTCAGGTGGCTATGATAAAAGGCTGAGAGAAAATGTCGAGTACTTGGAAGAACTTAAATTCTTAGCACAAAGAGAAGGGGTGTCTGATAGAGTCAACTTCATAACATCTTGCTCTACTAATCAAAGAAACGCCCTTCTTTCTGAGTGCCTTTGTGTTCTTTATACGCCAAAGGTGCGTCTTTATCATTACCCAATCTGTCGACAGAAACTTACATTAGAGGGTCTTGTATCTGCCACCAACCCATCAACCCTTTGTAATGAAGAATACACTCGGATCTGTGTTGGTCTCATGTCTAATAGTAAAAGACTAAATGCAATACAACCCGTTTGAAAAAATTGCAGTCTGATCACTAATATTTGGTATGTTCCCTTACTATAATTAGGATGAGCACTTTGGCATTGTTCCGTTGGAAGCCATGGCAGCCTATAAACCAGTTATCGCTTGTAACAGTGGGGGGCCCACAGAGACTGTCAAGCACGAAGTGACGGGATTCCTGTGTGATCCTACTCCGAACGACTTCTCTGGCGCTATGGCGAATCTTGTTGAAGATGTCGAATTAGCCCGGAAAATGGGCTTGGAAGCCCGTCAGCATGTCGTAGACTCATTCTCTACCGAGGTCTTTGGTGACAATCTGAATCAGTACATTCTAAGTGTTGCTAGGCTGAAATGTGATTGAGAATAGTGAACACTTTCGCTTTAACCTCAGATAAGGAAGACATTTTATGATGTTTGTAGCACATTTCTAGTTGCTAGCGAAGTTGTCATGAGATTGAAGTTACTTTTACTTTCGCTACTCTTGTGAATTGACGATGAAAAAAATCATCTTGATGTGATTGGACAATGGCATTGGGTTACCTCATCTTGATGACATTCTAGTCCCCGTTCTTATGGACTCAAACCACGTGAACTGAGCTGAATTGAATTGAATTGCGTCTAAAAGAACAAAGCCCTAATATTGAGCACAAGAATATTAGCAAAAACTCGTATAGTACATCAACATTAGATATGTTTAGAATCTTTATTTAAGCTAAAATTTAACGATCGCTCACACGAGTCCATGTCGACTAAAATAGCAGGACGGTCGGGCAAGTCGGGTTCCATACAAGGCAGCTGTTGAACCAACAGGCCCATTAAACATATGAGGAGAGAAGGCAGGTTTCCTTCTATAAAACCCTTCCAAAATCTCACCGTCTCTTTCTCGAGCGCTTCCAATCAAAAACCCTACAAACACAAACAATGGCAAAAATAATTCATGTACTCCATCCGTCCACTCCAATTCTATACGTGTGATTAAAATACAATCCGACTTACATATATTGATCAAACGTATGGAATTGACGGAGCGACTAGCGAGTATTAGGTTTGAAAAATTCGTTAGGTTTTGAACCTTTTTTTTTCTTTTATGTTTTATTTTTTTCTGCAATGGATTTTAAAAAAGTTGACAATGATGAGTAAAAAGGCCGGACTTACGGCTGCCCTCAAGATTTGAGTTGGTAGTAGATTGATGATAATGTTCCGAGCATAGGTTTTACTCTGAGTCTTCTCTTGTTTACGTACTCTGTTCGTCTATATCCTTTGTTTACTTTGATTAAATCACCTCTCACAATGAAGAAAAAAAAAGGAAAATAAATAATTGAGACGGGAAAAGTATCTTATTTGTTGGGTTTGTTCATTCAATTATCGGCCACGGCAATCGATACGGTGACCAAGACCGAAATCGGAGATTTAATGCTACATGATTTGTAGTTTTAAGGCCTTCCTTGCTTATTGCCCAATACTCTGTGACAAATTTTAGATCCTGTCAGTCACTACTCTGTTGAATGATTCTATTTTTAAGAAGTCTTTTTTTTTTTCCTGCATTATATTTTTGGTATTTCATTGTGCAGAGGTTTGTAAGTTGTAGCCAAGACGATGCGCGTATCCTCCTGTTCCGGTTGAGTCTCAACAGATGAGATTTTCCAAGGTTTAGTAGCCAAGGGGGGAAGATGGGTAAGAGACCAAGAGTTGCTGTGCTTTAGTGTTTATCTGGATTTTAGCTGGAAATTTCTGCACATTTTTTCGGAATTACCCGTGTATTTTTTCGATGTACCATTGTGTGTTAACTGTACTGCTTCCATAATTCTTTAATAAACAAACTATGGGTGTTTGGTTTCTTCAACATTTGTTCAGTCTTTACCATTACTGTGTATGTTTGGGGACGACTTTGTTGAGGTTTCCGTGTTTTTTTTTGTCGAAGAAATCTATGATAATTTCATAGGGACGACTTTCAGGAACTAAAAACAAGTCAGAAACAGCCTAAATCACGTCTTAATTCAACTTCGCTACAACAGAAAAAATCACTAATCAAGATTCAGATTGAGGTGACGTGTTAATTCTCAACTTCGCTACAACAGAAATCACTAATCAAGATTCAGATTGAATCGACGTTACTACGAACAAGACGATACACCCATACTAACATTAATCTTGAATCGACGTTACTACGAACAAGACGATACACCCATACTAACACAAAAATGTTACACCAGGAATGCAAATATTAACATTGCAATAAGCCAATAAGCCAATAATGATACAGTTGTAAATGAGTATATATAATAATTCTATCGAAAAAATAGTTGTTTTGAACACCTAATGTACTCTAGGACAGGAAAGTGAATTTCAGATTAAGCTAGCAATCCAGGTATGGAATCGGGATCACGATGGCTCTCCTCGGCAAGTGCCAGAGTTAACATCTCTGTGCAGAACTGATCATCAGGCTTTAGCCATAATGCCTGTTTCAAACAATTTCACTTTCTTTATTAGATCGATTAATAGGAACAAATTAACAATAGAATATCATAATGAAAAATAAATCCATGGAATTCTACCTTGTGATAATTTGTGATCGCGGCATTGCAATCTCCCTGCATCATACAAGTTCAAGAGGTGGGTGACTAGGTATCACATGCAAAATAGTCTCATAGAACATTCACCACTATTACAGTAATTGAATCTTTCGAATAGCCACTTTGATTCACATCAGATTTGAATTCGTAAGAATTTGGGGAAAAAACAGAGATTTGTTTAGTTGCATACGCATCAAAATTTCCCGTGAAAACTCAGTTCGCACACAGTGGAACTAAAAAAAGGACGGTTAATTGCCTATTCCGTCTTAGTTAGAAGGAAATTCTCCCGAATTTCATTCCCATATTAGTAATACTAATAACCAACACCTTTTAAATTATTCATAAATTTAACAAAAAAAAGTGTAAACCCTAATAATTTCCTCCTAATCTACAGTTTCAAACTTTCAAAAGAAGAACTTTCTAATGAATGAAGTATGTGGAAGATTAACCATGACTAAGTCCAAACTGGAGACGAATCCTAGACACTTGCGAAAATGAAATATTAAAAACACGGTTACCTGCAGGTGATAAGTGTATGCAAGGCCTGAATAAGTGCTTAGACTCTTGGTTGAAAGTGTGAGTGCTTTTTCATATTGTTTGATAGCCTCACCATACATCCTGAAACACGGAAGCAGAACTAAGCACTGAAGTCAAGTATCTCTTTACAGTTTACAACATCAAGAAGCCGAAAAACCACACCAAGTCTCGAAGCTAAGAAGAACTAAGTCTCCTGCATCACAAGTAAAATCACTTAGACGAGGGGATACCTTAATTTTCTGTAAGCATGCGCGAGGTTAACCACGGTGGATTCCCATAATTCGTTAATAGATGTTGGGATAATTAACAATGTTTTCTCAAACCACCGAACTGCTTTTTTGTACCTGAAAATTTCGAAGAGATAGCAGATTGAGGAATATGACTGTATATAGTTATTAAACCAGTGAATCACATCATATAAGTCGTGCCCATTTCATCCTACATATCTACGAACACCATGAGAAAATAAATGCCTAAACAGTCTGTAGTTGTGAAAAACACAGTAAACAGGCATATAACCCAGATCAGAACTAGAAAAGTTCGCTGGAGAACTTCTTTGATAATAAAACCATAGAAACCCAATTATCCAGTAAACATTTATCAAGTTTTTTAGGACACAAGTTCCATCAGAAAGTACATGAAATGTACAGAGTAAAGAATCACAAATCACACGGATATGGAAATAAATCATTTGACCAAGTAACACTAAGAAGTCAGAACTACGCCTTCAAACACATCTACGGATAGAGACCATGTCCCATAATAAAGTAAAAGTTACCAAACTGTAAAACTTATTCAGAGAGAGACGCAGATCCCAGAGAAATGCCACTCAACCATTTCAATACTTCCCTCTTTTGCCAAGATGAGAATTGTTTTGATGATTACAAGACTTCATAAAATAAATTTGGAACAAAAGCTTTTGGAACAAATATAACGATAAGGCTTAGCAGGATATAAGCTGGGAAGGGAAAGACACATACTCCTTCATGTGATAGGCGACAACACCTAGTTCATTGTATACAAGAGGATCAGACGAGCAAATTGTCTTTGCCTGTAAGAAAAACTGAAACGAAACAAAAATAAGTTAATGCCCTCGAGTTATACACACAAGAGAAAACTAGGAAACTACCAGAGCATATAACATCTACAGCAAGAAACAGTACAATCACAGGCATGACATAAACTTAACGACATTTGGGAGTATGGTATCAAGTTTCGCTTTTAGTCTCGACCACTCGATCGTCACACGCCATGCGATCTTGTGGCCCAGATTTTGAGACCATGCATTCACTCCATGAGTAGAGTCATACAATCTTCAAAGAGGCGAATAGCAAAGGTTCCAGATTATGTCTTGACTGAGGCGGTTTACTATTGCTTCTCATTTTAGTATGTTCCATCTCAAAAGTACAAGAGCTGATTGAAGGAAACAAAGAGGAGACCAAAGGAAGTAATTGTTTAATATAGTGCTAACCTGTTCTGCAAGTTTGAAGCTGTGTGTTCGCATGTATTCCATGCCTATGTACAAGGTCGGTAGGTGACACCTGGAATATTGAAAGATCAAGTTGCAGTGTGTAAAACGTAGAATTCATAGGTGATAACTGACACTAAGACCACACAACCAAAAACAACAATGCCATGAACTTGAGTAACAACAGCGAATAACAGTGCTCTAACAACTATCCTAGTCAAAATGTCAAATGCCCCAAAACTCCACAAGAGTGAATAACAGTAGCATATTGTACGACTACTCTCAAGTCTCAAGAGCAGAACAGCCACCATCATAGGTTGGCAGTGCGCAATGGAATACTGGCGGATACCAACATATTCCATAAAGCCAGATTGGATTCCATCTCATCTTAATTGAGACTGTATGCAAATAGTTGACAAATAAAAAGACAAATAACTCAATCAAATTCAGCAATAGCAATACTCTAAGAATAACCACAATGTCTTACAAGGATGCAATCACACTTTCAAGTTTTAACCAATAGTGGAAAATAAGCGGTTTAAAAAGAGTAACAGTCCCAAAATTCCAATACTAGAAAAGGCCATGAAGAATACCCAGGAAACAAACGAGCAGCAGTCCGATAAGACAACATTGCTTGATCACCTTCCTCTAGTGCAGCATATGCATTCCCTTGACCAATCCAAGCAGGCAAAAATGAGCCTTCTAAATTTGTTGCTTTGCTGAAATTGATAAAGCAAAGAACACTCAGATTTCAAGGGACCCTGGTTTATACTTTTATACAACTATACCAAGAGTAAGCAATGATGGTCCTCTGCCGAAAGTCAAAATTGCTCTACTTCTTAACAGGAGGGTACATAAATTTTCTTAAGATACGTTATTACTTTGTACACACCCAATAACATGTACCCAGTACTCCAATAGGGTGGTGATCCTTGCTTCTCCTTGGCACTACTCTAGAAGGGTTCCTCCCAATATTCAAAACAATGGTTTATGCCTTTATGGCATAATAGGAATGCTATTTAATTTTATTTTCTTTTATTGATCTTCAATCATCCTTAAGAGGACTCCTATCCTCAAATCATTGTAATCATAGTTCCTCTTAGCGATATAGTAGAAGCTAAATTTTTTAAGGAAAAAAAGGAGGAAAAGATATCTCAGTACAAATAGGGACTTTGTCAAATTATATCAACACTGTTGCCCAAGCTCATTCTTTAGTTTTCTAATCTACAACGTACTTTTTAAAGAGGGACAGGGATTCTAGGAAGGAGATGACTACATTTAGATGTGAGTCGAGCCATACCAAAAGTATCGCCTTGATTGATCATATTTTTTGATGCAGAAATAGTAGCACCCTACAGCAAACCATGACAGAGCCCTGAAAGAAGAAGAAAAGGTCAAAATTACTGATGAAAAAAGCATGCAAAACAAAGACTAACTCCAAAATACAAAGTCATTTAGCAACTTCAAATGGCTTACTGACATAGGATAGCTTCAGATTAATGCAAGATGAACTGAGGTAAGGAGTATAAATAGTCATCCCCAAGATCTGGTCAAAGAGCGCATAGATTCATCTACAGAGTATGAACTTGATAGAGCGGCCTCAAAACATAAACAGAGCAAGTAATTGGGTAAGGGTGGTTAGTGGTACCAACGTTGCTTAGTCTTCGTTTTTTTCCTCTAATACATGTGTCGGACAGTTGACACTTAGAGCATCTGTAAAGGTGAGGTGCCTCATATTTTCTCTCTCTTTCTTTTATTCGTCCACCTCATTTTCCA
>LHUT01000130.1:38749-61101 GCA_001412135.1 Silene latifolia subsp. alba
GGCGGTCTGAAGCAAGACGAACTGTATTCGTAATTGTTGTATAAGACAAATCTTTTATTTAGTGTTGTGAGACGATTTTTTTTATGGTGTATATAAAATATTCATTTAGTCATTTATTAATAATAATATTAATAGAAATAAAATACAAATTCTCATAGAGTAAATGGTCATATTTTTATAGTTTGTGGAATACAAATTTTCATTTGTGACGGCACTNTCGAACACGGGACCTCTCAACTCCTACCCATTGGCAAGCTTTGAAGGTTAAACCCGATGCCACTAGGAAGGATTGTGAGAGCACAAATTCTCATTGAAGACGGCACTATTCGTCACAAGCTGAAGACGAATAGTGTCCCTCTCACAATATGCAAGTGGCACTATCCATGGGGTGCTCCATTTCCCTCCACTTGCCTTCCCACTTACCTTATTGTGAGAGGAGCATTATCCGTCACAAGTAGTGTCCATCACAAGCAAGACGCTTTATTGTGAGAGAGTACAAGCTTGTGACGGTCACAAGCTTATGACCTTTCATTTGAGTTTATATTTAAGCTGAAGATGGTGTTTATTACTCCCTCTTTTGTTTTAAATTTTCTTCCAATTTGCTTTAGGATGTCAAAGTTTCCGAGCTTTTACGGTAAAAATGTTAAAAAAAAAAAATTACATTTATTATCAAAACATCTTTTTCAAATTTTTTCGACAAAAAAAAATACTCCGTTTGTCGTATAGTGATCAAACTAAAATCCGTGTAAGGAATATAGCTCATAATTTTTTTTTTTTGGGTACATAAGAGGGGAAAGCCTCGAAATATAACTAACTGTTATACAGGAAATAGCCACCCGAAGAATGTCTTCACAAATAATAGAGTGGAGATCTGTTGGAGGAATGCCCAAGAAAGTCGGATGGATATTCGAATAGACGCCATAATTAGCTAACCAATCAGCAGCACGAATATAGCTCATATTCGAAAGTACGAAATTTTAGTAGCAATAACAGCTCTAGGAGCAAGAGTATACTGATTACTGATGTACACTAATAATAATACAGTAGTTTCTAATACTAACTGAATACACTAATGCTAGAATAGCTGATTAGACTAATGTCACAACACAATGATAGTACATTAATAATTTACAGCCCCCGAATGTACATTTGCCCTAGTTGAAACCGATCCTGATTCGAATTGAACAAGGCCCTAGCTCCAAACACTGACAATTGGACGACATTCACGAGCTAATAAAATCTACAGGCCATTGTACTTTAATTGGCTTCAGCTCACCTGAAAGAGTAATGTTGCCGGATAACTTAGACTATAATCTCGTTTTGTTGAAGCTAATCAAATCAAGGAACTATGAAAAGTTCATTCTGTATTTACCAGGAGAGCATTCGGGTTGCATGAAATGCAATCAGTGATTCAGGAAAGCCTCCAGACCTTAAGCACCCTGGTTGCCAACTGACTGAAGTTGACATAATAAAGAAAAGGATAAAGTGAAATAACAGAAATATCGAGTGTGAATAAAATTGAGGGACGAAAAAGCCAAACTGGGGATATAAATCAGCAGGTAACAAAATCGACACCCATGCGATTGAAATTTGCTGATGCAAGAGTGGCTTAGATGTAAAATCGCATATTACTTGCCCAAATATCATATAAAAAGGTCGCTAATAGGATTATTTATAATAGTTGGGCTCAACCATCACCTTAAGGTTTTGGTTGAGATGGTTCATCTATCAGTCGCTACTAAAGAGCTCTTTTATAGGAGTATTTGGGTAAATAACAAGCGGTGTTAGAATTTTATGTAAAACGACCTTACAAAAGAGTCTTGGAATTACTTTAGGCTTAGAGTTATAGGGACTGCTGTTGTTTCTTCTTTGATTCCCATTTTTTTGTGTCAAACATATAAATAAATACAAGACAGGTAAGCGAATATATGAAAGTTTGAAACTGATCTATGCCTGATATTGGATTTTACATACATTCTTAATCAGGTATTTCCTGGAATATTATTATTTTAGAAACTGTAATGCGGGGACAAATTATAAATCCGTTTACATTAGGATTAATATGCCTAAAGTTGACATAAGAATGTCTTGGAT
Organism: Silene latifolia subsp. alba; assembly: GCA_001412135.1. NCBI lineage: Eukaryota > Viridiplantae > Streptophyta > Magnoliopsida > Caryophyllales > Caryophyllaceae > Silene > Silene latifolia. The sequence continues at coordinate 40,844 of LHUT01000130.1, forward strand.
CGTCCAAGATGCTCTGCAACAGGCTAAACGTAATACCATTAGGGAAGATGAGGATAGTTGCATTACCTTTTCACCCTTCACCTCAAGTGCCTGAAGTTCGGCAGACATTTTTGCGAATTCTTGTTGTGCCTCTTCAAGATCCCTCGTGAGCACCATTACCTGGATAAAGCGTGCACACCAGTACACAACAGAACAAAGTCACAGAAGCCCCTTAACAACTGACCTGTTAATCTCCATAATAATTTACTGGCAGCTATATACATATGCATAGCAGAAGCACCTTCTGTGATACGTTTCTGTGAAATTAGTATGTCCTTTTATAGCATGCATTCATACTCAATGCAGCATTGTCTAAAACTCGAAGACTCATTGAGTATGTTAGACAACCGAGTCACTTAATACTCGATACAGCCAGTGATACATTCAAATCTCAACATAAAAAGTTCTTAGCGATTCAAAATAAAGAACCATCTATGTATTGACAACCAAAACCAGATAGAAGGTTCCAATAAACTTTGGGCCACTCAACATACCTTGTAATAGAGCTCTTCCTCAGATTTCTCAAGTTCTAAGCATCTGAAACATAAACAATATTTTTTTGTAAAGAAAACGTAGAACTTTTCATTACTAGGGAAATTCATCTGTTGAGATATCTTTGATGATTCTACTCTTCTAGAAGACTGATGTTTACATTTACTAATTGTAGCTTTAGAATGCTTAAATACTTACTTTTCTCGCAGCTTTTTGGTCTCCTGGACTACCAACAAAGCTTCCTGTTTATTCTGCACCATCGGACGAATGACAGGCTGCGCGAAAGGCATAACTTTGTCAGTATGATGCACATCTAGTACGTGCCTCTACTAGCCCAACCTATCCTCTCCCTTCCAACAAGAAAATCAAGAGGATATTCAAACACAGTAAATGCTACATAAGCATGCACAGAGAGTCTCACAAGGAACATAAGTTGGTACTTGTTGTTCAGCCAATTACAATGGCCCAACTCTTGCTCCCCACCCCCCACCCCAAGACAGAAAGTGTTGCTGAAGAGAAGCTACATGACATTAAGGCTTAAATTTATGTCAAGCCAGTAAGTCAAAAAATTGTTAAAGCCCAGAGTCCCAGATATCTCTCGTAAATTAAAAAAAATATCCATGCAACCAAACCTGAACTAGCAGACAGTTCCCATCATGGTTAGCGTTAGATACTGCCTTAGCCTGCCTTTTACCCCTTCCAAGTGCACGAAGAACGTCGTCAGGCATCCTCTTGGTACCTGAAATCATGAAAACTATATTCATCAGAACCGGTTATTAGCAGTAGACCATGCCTCAAAATGTCAAATGCAGAGTTACCTTGTTGTTGGATGCTGCTTTGAGCATTCTGGAAATGTTTTGCCGGTAAAGTGACCAGAGGATTGGACTCGTTTGGACCACTGTAGGATTGGTCTACTGAAGCTAAAGATACTGGAAGTTTTTTCTTGACCTGATACCCAATAAGTCCACAGCGATGATCCCTACAATTCATTCAAAATATGCATCATAAGCAACCAAACCAGGAAAAAACCAACTCCGGCCGTGGGTTTAGTTCTATGGTGGCAGATAACCTAGGCTATTATCAGACACCGGTGTACAGAGTATACATAACTTGCCAACCATATAACTCAGTACAAAAGATTTAAATGGAACGACGACAAGTAAAATTACTGAACCTACTTAGCTCCATGAAGAGTATAGGTAGAAAATAACGTAGCAGCAAACAGCACAATAGTACCTACCAATACTCCCACGTCATTTCCTTCAACCGAGCTTCGAGCTTTTGGAAAAGAGAAGTCCTCTCAAAATCTTGTTTATTATGTGTAGGCTCAACAAAATTTGCTTCCAAGATTCCTAGAAAACATTTCAATGTTCAATCATAATTTACAAAATTTAAAACTCACTTTCAGTAAAGTAACAAGTAGATGATACGAGCTTACCTACAACACCTCTTCCTCTACTGTCAGCATAGCTGACAACATGCCAAAATGGCTGCAGAAAAAGGAGAAAATACAGAAGGGAAAACATTATAAATTGCAACAGCAATTAAAACATGGTTGCATTATACATAGCAGAACTAAGACAAATCATCCTATTGTTTCTCAAAATCAATACAGCATTTCTAGGATACAGTAGAGTCACATCTCACTCGCCCAGAATTGCTGTCGGCAAGATCCATATTTGGCTCTTATTATGCAAGTCATCATAGCAAATAAAAAGGAGCTCATGCTTTGTTTTTTTTTTATTGTGAAGCAGCCTTCGTTTGATGCAATTCGCAGGGGTAAAGTTGTGTACATCCAACTCCCTTACCCCACCATTTACGGCAGCCCTTGAGGCGTTGGGGTAATGTAAGTTGTTGTGTAGAAAGAAGCTCATGCATCACGAAATCGGATCAAGTTGTCAATAGTAACAGAGTATGTGAAAGTATACTCTATAACAGGAGCCTGTCAGATTACTAAAAATCCAAATTTTCTTTCTTAACATTCCATAACAAGAAAGTCTCAAGATAAGACTCACATAACATTATAACAAGAATGAGCTGAAGATAACCTCAAACAAACTGTCAAGATTCCATGAATGCCCACAAATCCTTGCATATTACTCGACAGGATGATTTTAGCATTGTTTTTTATAAAAGAGATGTATTAATTAAGAGACACCAAGGGGGTGCTGTTCACATACAAAAAGTTTGGTGAGTATGGTGACACCACCTACATAAAGATATCATGAGGGTGACGCTTACTGACGCCAATACAAAATGAGAACAAGGTAATTATGCTATAAACAGCGTGAGGATTTTACTAGAATAAGCCGATTCTTGTGGTACACATTGAAGCCATGTAAATACACGTGAGGAGCTTCCTTCAAGAATCCTATAATTGTTAGAACCTCCTGCAGAAGTTGAGCCAGAAAGACATAAAGCTATAGTCCTATAGATGATAATATATATACACGATACAGAGTACACAAATCTGCTAATTCAAAGCAATTGCTTCTTGAGTACTCCTATTTATTAATCAGTGAGTCACAAGCACAGATGTCAACAACAAAACTCAAGCAGTTAACATTGACAGGACATCAAATTAACAAGCAAGCAAAACCGCAAAGTCAGAAATCTTTCGAAAAAGTAAACATGAAACAGTCGGAAAATTTCTGTGAATCATAATAAGATTTCCATGTTATTAAGATGCTTCACCTTAGCTGTGTGTCGGATGTCGCTATGATACTTTGTCGCTTTATTTTACACTAAGAGCATCAATTTTGCCCACAATAGTCATGTCTGACATTCCAACATGCACCCATGGTTAGCACTTAATGATAAGTCAGCATAACATAGATAAGATTGAAGGGTTATACAAATAATCCTTTACATATAACAGACCTAGTATCAGGACTCTCGTGGACACAATCACAGCTTTTACATTTACTCCCAAGATATGAAAAGCACCCAGCAGCTGCGGTGGTTCTCTTTCAAACAAAAGAACCAAAACGCGGCTAACAGCATGTTTCTCTATGGTTCAACCAAGATCCACAAAGTGCATTAAAAACAATCCGCACCTGCCCAACTGCGAGGGCAAACCCTTGCTCTCTCACGCCTATTAAGTATTAACCACAGCTAAAGGGTGCAAGACCGAAGCCCAGTAAAAGCATAATATAGGATCCAATTGTACAACTTCTACCAGCACAAAGCACAAGTAAAGATGCAGTTGAAGCCTGCCACAAGTTTAACTTCCTATAAAGCTATAGCGCAACAGATAGCTGAGCTTTCGTTTCTGAATTTCAAACACAACAGACTCTAGTCAGAAAATTGTGGCCTGGTATAAAGAAATCATGAGGGACCCACAACTTAAATCTCTAACAGAGTCCTTTCAACAAACAAATCTCTTTCAACAAACACATCTCAACTATATACAGTCTTGTGCCAGTAAAAAACAATCGTAAGCTAAACATCTCGGCCCTCTTATACGGAAACCTTCAGAGAAAAGCAGAAACCATGCTATTATGAAGACAATACAAACCATAAATGCAAGAAAATACAGTGGAAAAACACATATCCCCTATAATTTTCTCTGGAATTACTCCGTAACTTTTATCATGTAACGGGAACATTGGATATAAGCTGCATACTGAAGGCATTTTACATTCAGCAACTTCATGCAATAAGAAAGGCAAAGGTTTGTTCAAACCCGTTGTCAAATTCTTTAAAGTTAAGCTGAACAATAACTTATTAACGAATGAAATAAAAACCAAAATCCTATTTCGCTGTTTTTTTTTTTTTTGTGACAAAGGAGCCATTTCATTGTGTAGAATGATTGCATTATAAGGTCTCTTCACTCAACCCAAGGTTTTGTTCTTAGATAAGTTGAATAAACAGGTACACATTAGAAGTATATTCATGTCATACAAGAACAGCAACTAGCCTTTGAAATTCAAAAATGCATGATACAAAGAGAAAAGAAGCACATAAAATAACCTCATTGGTTCCCCCAGTTTGGGGCCTATACATTATGAACTCTGGATACTTAAGATCATGTGCAATACGGTGATGTTCCACAGCTTTCCCACATAATGTTATACTGAAATTTGGTGGAATATGCAAATATAGGATCGACATGTATACCTGCAGGAAAACGACGATCTATTATATCTTACAGCCTTTCATACTCTTAAGGACTGTGTGAAATAAACACTTACCCGAAGTGAATAGCGATACTGGTTGCCAATATGATCTTCACTTATCAACATTCTTGAATTTACCTTAGACTTATCAGGAGCTCGCAATCGAATATCCTATGACCATAAATGAAGCAATCATAACAGGCAGGAAAAAAAGAATCTCACTTTTGTTCGGACTTGGAAGAATATAAAGCAAGAATTATAAACCTGAGGATCACTTTCAAAATCAAACTCCAACTCTCCATCATCAGTTAACCATAGATTGTAGACAATAACTTTGGTTCCATGAGATCCGATGTCATCAAACTGCCACAAAAAGAGAAGTGAGTCAAAGGTGATTAAAAGAACAAGACACGAGAAGCAAGACTAAGATTAACGGATATAACAGACTATGAAACCCAGTTGCGTTTGCATTCCTTATAATACAATTGTTAGTTACAAAAACAATAGTGGCTCATTGGCTCCATTAAAAATGGAAAGTTTATTACAATAGCTAGACACTTCCTCAAAAGAGTATACATTAGTTAGATACATTGATAAAAGCTCACTCTATGTAGCTCGTTATATAAGTAAGATGAGCCAATAGTTCGGATCCTGATATATAATGTAATATGCTCTGTCAACCTATTGTTAGTTACCGTCTCTTCTTTATTCCATCATAGTCCAAAATCAATGAATGATATCTATGGCTTCAATGGAAATGGTAATTTTAATACAATTGTCATTTGTTAGCTACTTGCTCACAAAAAAATACAATTGTTAGATGCACAGATGTACTAAGCAAATCATGGCTTCAGCAACCAGCTGATGCCAATCATTGATAAAGGCTTACTGTTAGTAACCATTGCATAATGTAAGGTGTGCCAATAGTTTGGACTGTTGCGTAGACAGTAACATACTCTATGTCAACCTATTGTTACCTGACCTCTCATACTTAACGTAAGAAAATCGAGAATTACTTGAATCATATTTTGCACAAAAAACAAGCAAAGAAATCACAGATTTCATACGAAACTAACCTGCTTCATAAGCTCCACTTCGGTTGAATATGGCGACCACTGCAAAATGATGGATATATTTGACTCGTAATGCCCTTGACCAAAACGATACAAAGGCTCAAAGGCATTAGTTGATACATTGAACTCATAATCAACCTATAAAAGCAAAAGGTTCAGCAAGTAATTAGTCAAAGGCACAAAGAACTACATGACTATTATATGTACAACAGAACAGCAAAACACCAAAATTGATAAAGCCTTAGCCTAAAGACCTAGGACCACTACTACACTCAGCTACAACGATACATTAACCCTGCTCATTAAAATGTCCTACATTAAGCCATGCAACTTCTCACCCAGTTGATAGCAAGAAGCAAAAAAAACTATTCAGCTAAACAGAGGGATAAAATTTGCAGCAATGACTATAATTGAGTGTCGCTTCAGAATACAAATGAATCTGTATCTCCTGATGTACCTATCCTTTCGATTTCTCTTTCCTTCTCTTTCTCTCATTCCTTCATCCCTTTCTTAGTACGTACATTTTTTTATGAGAAATCCTTGACAACTTAGGTTCGTGCTAACAGACCCAAAATTCAATTAAAACAAAGATTTTGCGTGTTGCTGTAAAGATTAGAGAATACACGTAATATACAATTAAGAGGACCAACATGTGGCAAAATAATATAGAAGTACTTACCATAGGTACCACTATCCGGTCAAGGCCGTTTCGAGACAAGTACGTATAGGAAAGAAGACCAATGCTCTGAGTAAGTTTCCTGATCATTAAATAAACACCGATTCAAATGACATAAGCACAAAAGGTAGGAGGTAAAAACATTATCATTTCGACTAATAAGCCACCACCAGGTACACCAATAATCGCACATGCACATAATGTAGCCTCCAAAATACCAGAAATGCGAAAATGGTAAACGGCATCATGTGGTTTTGCAAACATGGAAACCCACTTCCATTTCTCAGAGCGGAAAAAGATGGACGCATCTACTAATAATTATTGCATCTTCAACACCAAATTTCTATGTCGTCTAACAAAGCAGTGAATACGATTGTTATATTGTAAAGGTAGCAATAATGAACAGACTACTTAGATAGGAAAAAAAAAGACCAACTAAGAAAACCGAATAATATAATATTGGATGTCCAATAGAACTTTTCTCATAGGCGAGTATTTCCACTAATATATTTGTAAGAGATCAGCAAAACAATGCAGCAGAAGCAGATCTCCAATGAAGTCTACAATCAAGATCTGCTAGCCCCACAAATTTCAAGGCTCATATTTAACTTTTCGGAAAATTTCAAGAATGTAATCTCAGAGATGAGGGGTATTACCTGAACATAAGAAACAATTAATTTTTTAGCATTGACCTTATAACTAGATTTCAGGCTCAGAAAATCTCTTTGTCCACTTAGTTATGTGTATGTGCACAATGAACCTTACGGAGTACACGTTTTACTCAGAAATTACTCTAGTTCCAGAATCCTGTGACAGTCTCAGTGCCTAAGCCAACAGTGTGTGTCATAAGACAGAAAGCCTACGAAAATTCCCGAGTAGATCTGGAGTACATGGTTTTAAGATGGTAATCGTGTTGTCCCGCTCAGGGTGTCAAACCAAGGTTGTCCAATACACTCCGATAGGAATGTGTTACACACATACACAATACGTACTTGAAACGCCTAATACTAAGGATTTTAACCAAATATGTTAATACGTCGTAATACGAAAAAGATATAACGTAACCCATCTGGTCTTGAAATTAGTTCATTGAGAGCGACAAAAAAGTATCCAGCTACGCAAGATACTCAAACATCAGGCTTAGCACAGCCTTCCCTCTCAACCAAATCTTTTCCTCATATGTGCCATTATGATATGGCTCTGCTTCTCCTAATTAACTGCATCACTCGTTCAACAAGAAACACGGACACATCAAGCTAAGTAGTTTACTAACTAAACTGGATTGTATCTACAATATGGTCTACAGTAATGATTTCTCCTAGCATCCACACATATGTTGATTGTCAAATGGAAAGTTGATTGTCAAAGCTTCTCATATGTAAAGAATAAAATAGCACACATGCAACTAAAATTTTAATAAACACACCTATTTTCAACGTGCCGACTGAAGACTATGACATCAGCTCCAAGCCTCATGGAGCTAGTCTTGAACCCATTTCCATCTGAAAGCTTGGGTTAAATACATCATTTCAAGGAAGACATAGAAAAGAAGAAAGGTGAAATAATTGATTAGACGTACATCGTCCAATGGTTGATTTAGATTCCTTATCTGAAAATCCAAAACTCATACAACGACGGATTGCCGCAGGGCCCATTCCCCCTCCATCATCTGCCGTGAGGTGTCAAGCAGAGAGAAACAATACTATTTTCATAAACTGAACAAATAACAAGAGTGGAACTGGACTTGAGAAAGACTATTTGACCAAAAATATACCTAGAAAGAGCAAGGCCAAGCTTCCATCCCTTGGATTTAAAATTTTATCTACGCTCACAAAAGTGGCTCCATTTTGTATCTATTAAATTGAGCAACAAAAATACATTGTTAATCTTCCAACAAGATCAAAGAAATTGTCATCTAATATGGAACCGGTAAAAATTTGCTTTCGCTAATAAACCGCCAAGAAGGTTACCCACTGACCCCCTCAATACATTGAAGTACTAACAAGAAGAAGCATTCTCTATAAAAGTATAAATACACTCTCAATGTTCACCTATATAGGCTTGGTCATGCTTAGCTATTATCAGAAACCATAATGCCTGTCAAGATGTTTAGTGACCCTATTATCTGGAGTAGCCCACATAGCAGTCTTCATTAAAAGATATTTCGACAGAAATTAACAATAGTGAGACTAATAAATCTTGCAAATATTTTTTTTCTCTTGGGAAGCTAAGAGGTGATATTCTCAAATAAAAGAAAGCTATCTAGACACTCTTGAATTGAAAAGAACAGACAAAAATTCTAATGCAAAATAGAAACGCATTGTCAAGAAAAGGGCAAAAGGCTATAGGAATGTGGGACAGGCATGAGGCATCCCCCACCCCTCAATACCCCGGAAACAATAGAAGATTTTTGCTCAAAGATTACCTCATCAATTGCATTGTCAAGAAGTTCTGCGATGGCTGCATATGTAGCCAAATAATGTATGAGAGAATCCACATAAAACTTGATACAAGATACTTACTCCCTACATCTCAATCATTTGTTTAGCTTTTTTATAGGGGTATTTTAATCAAAGGTAAACAAATGATTGGGACGTAGGGCGTGTAAAACAAAGGAGACTACGAGTTTTCATGAAAATACCTCCAAAAGCCCATTTATGAGAAGTGGCATTGGAGTGGAGGAACTTGGGATGGACATGTAAATAATTTTTGCTGTCTGAAAGCAAACACAAAGCATGTTAGAAATCTCAAGGACAAATTGGAGAGTCATGCTGAACGCAAATAGTGGTGCGTGCCTCATCAGGCCCTTACTATTCCAATCACTGACATATCCGACAAAAAAGTTTCTCAAGTTAAAAGCAATTCTGAAAAGCTATCCACAACTAACTTTGGACTTGGGATTTGGACACAAGTTCATCTTCATAGTTTCCAGCTTTCCAAAATTGTCGACAAAGTGGAGCTGGGCACATAGGTGACGCAGAGAAACCCGCATCTTCGAGGGGTGATTGCAATTGCACCAGCCGGCTGGTACTATTCTGGGCAGTGCTTAACGCATCCGATTTTATGTTTTCTTTAGATTCTTGGGCTCTAGGAAGGACATCCCACACGGGAGGAGACAAATAGGACGCATGTTCTTCATGCTCGATTAAAACCCCATCGAATTCTACCTCTGATTTCACACTTAACATATCCACTTCTCCCATATTTACATCACTGCAATAACAAACCCCAGAAACAAAAAAAACGGAGTTGGTATGCTAGCCACTAAACTAAACAACCATAGAATTGAAAGATATGGCAATCAGCTGAAACAGATTTTAGATAGTAACGAATTTTCTAGCATGTTTGATTAGCAAGTTTCATTAGCAGAGTTATCAGTACATGTTTAGTAAATAGCATATCATAGATAGTGATTAATTTATTAAACCTTACTGAATCAACTATTACAATCTGCTACTCTTAGTAACATATTGGAAAAGAGTAGATTCCTTCCATTACGCTGTCAGAATCCATTACTTAACAAACACATTAAAAGAACATATCGACTGGTCAATCTACTATTTAACCCTGAACATGTTCATTTTTACCCAATATGATGTTTAGTTGTTTACCAAGGAGGACCATACTCCCACGATCATTTTATCTATGCTGAAAAATGAGAAGTATACTCTACTTCTTGTGTTCCATTTGATGGTATACGTTTATCAAACTCCCTTCACATATTTTGAAAAACGTATACAATCAAATGAAGCAAAGCATTATCAAGTAATGTCAAAGCAAAATCAAATCTCCGCAAACCACCTCAACTCCTGATATCCAATGTCATTAAGTAATTGCATTACTAACTTAACATTGAAATCAAACACAAACACTGCTCATATTATCGAACTCAAGTGCATTAGCAGTCAAAACGGAGAAATTAACCGCTACAACAACAGAAAAGGAAAAAATCTTGTTCAAGACCGTCACTTACAATATACTCATTATAGCTATCACTAAATGAGCTACATGACACGGAAATAAGCCGTCTTAAGCTTAAGACGATCTCAAACATTTCAAATACTTGAACACAACTACGAGTCTACTAATTTCAACACCAATTAAACTGCAGAAAAACAAAAACAAACTACAAATTACGAATCCCGAAGTAATTACATTACTTACTTAAACTCAAACCAAAATGCAAACACAAAATTGCTCATATAATCGAATTCAACCTTAATAACGACAATTACTTTACTCACTCAAACTCGAACCAAAATGCAAACACAAAATTGCTCATATAATCGAATTCAACTTCAATAACGATCGAAAACGGAGATCGTAACATCGATAACAACCGGAAACACAAAACAATCATTCATCAGCTTAAACTACTTCAAATTAATAATTTCATCAATAATTAAACTAACAAAAACAAAATAATAACACTTAAATTCGATAAAAACAATAAATAATCACATTAATCGAACTGAAACCCTAATGCATGTACCTAACGAAGTTATGGAGCAGTTTCCGAAGCTCCGGCGACTTCCGCCGGCGAGATGTGGGGCCCGCAGAACTCGGAGCTCAGCTGAATAAAGTAATAATAAAATAATACTATTAAAATAATGGTGTACAGTTCGTAAGAATTTATATAACGTGGAGGTGTAGTAATGGCGGCAAGAAGATCGCCATGGAAGCTGACGTGGCGACGCCGGCGTTTTCTTTTTTCTATTTTCTTTTTGTTTTTTTGGTTTTTTTTTCGGGATTTTGGTGAGAGAGAATTTCGAATTTTGGGTTACTTTGGAGTTTGGAACCCGCGGTTTACACTTTCGCTAAATTTGAGGGGAAGATGGTCAATTTGTCGCAGAGAGGGATGGCAATTTGCCAATTTGGAAAGGCGTAATGACGTAAATATTAATGTCACTCGTATCTGTGAAATGGTAAATATTTACGAAATATTAATTTTCGAACTTTTTAGTTAAATTTCCGAATTTTTTTCGAATGTACCTTATGAAATTAGTCGTTCGTCCCCCTAAAATTTTTCGCCCCCTGAGTTCAAATCCTGGTTCCGCCACTGATAGTACTCGTACCACGGAATAAATATTGTTAGATTTAAGGCTCCGTTTGGCACGACACTTCAGGTAGCTTATTTGACCAAAGTAGCTTATTTGACCAAAATTCCAGCTACCTGATTTTTTTGCAAGTGTTTGGCAAATAGCTTATTTGGTCAAATAAGGTACCTGAAATGAAATGCTACCTCAGNCAAACACATTTTTATATAACCAGTTACCTTATCAGCTCCTAATTTTTAGCTACCTTATCAGTTAGTTTTTCAGGTTTCAGTTAGCTTTTCAGTTTTCAGCTACCTTTTCAGGTTTCAACTACCTTTTCAGGTAGTTTTGCCAAACAGAGTTTAGCTTGTAATATTGGAAAAAAAGGATCATGCATTTGATGTATTACCTCAGACCTTTTAATTATTGAGTATACATGCAATTTTTCTAAACATACTTGAATATTTATATGTGTAGTTTTTGAGCAATATTGTATATTTTTAGTTTAAAGTGTACGTGTTCAAAAAATTTATATTAAAGTTCAAAATATTTAAAGCAAAACTCAAAAACTTTATAATGGAACTCAAAAAGTATACAATCAGATATACTACATCTGATGTTAGTCTATAAACTGATAATATTGTGGTATTAATAAAAAGTGTACATTATCATTTTCCTAATGTTGGGGCGGGTTCGGATTTGGGTCGGATCTATTGAGTTTAAGCGTGGATATATATGTGTTAAGTCTGCGTGGAATTACTTTCAGCAACTCTTCTATAGGACCGTCCTATTGTAACAAAAAAATCAGCATCGAGTTCATAATATGAAGATTATAACGAGACTAATACAAAATTCTTAAATTATAACTGAACTGAACTGAAGTAAGATTTAATTTGTGAAGAGAATAGCTTAACTGAACTGAATAAAGTTGAAATTAAGTCCAAAAGAAACATGGCCACTATCTCGCTATTAATAATCGTCCCGTCTATCACAAGCAATTTTTAATGCCTAAAGGTCTCATGAACATTTTGAAATTAATAATTCAATTATCGTAAAATGGCCTAAAAACTCCTGAAATCCCTAGTCTCTACCTTCGATCCACGAAGCCATTTGTGGATATCTTCAATTAGTTCTTCACCTTCGTAAATGAATTTAAAAGTAAAATATAAATTTAAAACGAACACAAAGCGAAGAAACGACGTTTTTGCAAAATGTCGCTCTCTCGCCAATGAAATCTCTAGTCAAAATACCCTTTACATACAATACAAATATTTTGGATTTGTTAATACATATTTTCAGCAAGTATTTCTATAAACTTTACATATGGATTCATCTAGGAGATATATTAGGAACAACTCCACTAACAAGGTCACTACCAGAGATATCAGTAGACAGGTAAGGATTGTGCATAGAGGATGAGAAACCTGTTGAACTGTCTCCTCCTCCTCCTTTTGAAGATCCTGTCATTCCAGAATCGGTATCTGTCACGAAATCAGACATATTTTCGAGTTCTCTGACAATTTCCATCATTGAAGGTCTTGCATTTGTATCATCGTGACAGCATCTGAGCGCCAAATTGATGAACCTTGTTACGGTATCTGGATAGTAAGGTCCCATCTTCTCGTCTATGAGGGACAGTATGTCGCCAGACTGATAGGCCGTGGTAACCTGATGTATAAACATTGTAGAAGTTTGTAGCAGATAAGCGGAGGTACTAAAACACGTTAACAATCGTGACAAAAGTGCCATGATTCATGACTGAAAAATAGTTTTGACATGAAACAATCCAACTAAATAGGCTGAACTCCAAGTCTGCAACTGACCCATGCTCAAAATAATTGACCAAAATGACAGATAACAGCGCACTCAATATGACTCGGCTCAAACCCAACCTACTTGCTAGTTCTAGGTGCATACGCGAGTAAGTCTGGATGTATCAGTTAAATATTGGCCGTATATGAGTCAAATATTAGCCATGATAGCCAATATTGGATCTTTTTGAAATGTATTATGCATCGGAAAATATTGGAGGGTAAGCCGGAAAATATTTATGCTAACAAGGGAAAACCCTGGTTCTCAGAACAGTTATCTGCATCTCAAAACAGTGAAAAATCCGTACCTCCCGAACGATATGTTTGCCACGTGAAATCGGATGCATCCCTGTCAAAAGCTCTAGAAATACAACTCCAAGGCTATAGACATCACTCTTGTCGGTCAGTTTAAAGGTAGCGAAGTATTCTGGATCGAGGTACCCCTGCAGTAGTATCAGCAATTGGATTAGTTTACATTTCGCGGCCTGTTTGTACAGTACTAGTCCATTATTTTCAGTAAGAACAGTACCGGAGTCCCCTTTACTACAGTTGATACATGAGCAGGGGTAACCCCTTCCTTATCAGGAACGGGAGCAAGTCGGGATAGACCGAAATCAGCAACCTTTGCAGTAAACTTGGAGTCCAGTAAGATGTTGCTGGCCTTTATATCTCGGTGGAATATTGGTGGATCGGCTTCTGAGTGCAGGTACAGGATTCCCTTGGCAGAACCCAATGCGATTCTTAATCTCGATTCAAAACTTAAAGGTTCTTTAGTCTTGCCTGTTATAAAAGTTCAAAGATCATTGACATAAGCAACATTTTATAGATCAATCTAGACGTGGCTTAACGACATGTGAAAATGAGTTAACGGAATGCTAAAGTTCTTACCTGAAAGATGGTCTCTTAACGTCTGATTCGGCATGAATTCATAAACCAGCATCTGGATGAAAAAAAGCATAAGGAGAGAACAACTTTAATACTACTGCACCATAAACTCCTAAGGAAGATATAAAGGTTATTAAACCTAAACATTACCTGCTCGTCTTCTTCATCACAATATCCAACCAAAGAGACGAGATTTCTGTGATGAATTCTTGACAGCAACTCTATTTCTGTACAGAACTCCCTCTGACCTTGTAAAGATCCCTCTTGAGCGCGTTTTATAGCAACTACTGTGCCGTCAGCAAGAATACCTTTATACACCTTACCATAGCCGCCTTGTCCGACTTGTGCAGAGTCTGAAAAGTTGTTTGTAGCCTGCGCCATTTCTGCATAACCGAACATTTTCACCCCCTCAACCTTGATGGGGTTCTTGGACACTGCAAAGTGAAGATATAGAAAAAATAACATTAGTGTAACAAAAGAAAATCTGAACTGTTATTCCTTTTCTTTACTTTCTCCGTAAATAACTGAAATTAAGGAAATTTTTTTCAGGAAGCTATCCATGTCAGACAGGAGGCGAACTGCAAATGTAGATGAGATAGGTAGTCAAAAGGTACTTACAGCGACGAGTTTTTAGACCGCCATGGTGCTTCCTTAAATAAACGCGGTACAAAATAAGTGATACAACTGCTGTTAAAGTCACTGCAACAGCTACTGCAGCGAGCACTATACCAGCAATTGCTCCCTTGCTTAAGCCGGAGGAAGGGGAAGATACTGCAAAGTCTGTAGACAAAGTAATTGATTTTCGGAAATTTTTCGTTGAATACGGAAATCATGAAGCAGACACACATTGAATTAAGAAAATTACAAACTTACCTTTCTCATAAGGATCCAGGATAATGAAATTGAGCAGTTCATATGGTCCAAAAGTATCATTATCTGGAACATTCCATCCAGTAAACATTCTCAAGAGACGTCGATACTCGCTATTATTGAACAAATGAGAATCATTCACAGGGTTGTATGCAGGAAAAAGTTTCAAGTTTATTTCCAGACGAGGGCCGTCTTGCCACATAAAAGAATCGAGATCCAGCTGGTAAGGATTTATGACGAGACCAGAAGATAAATAATGCTCGAACCCACTTCGGTATGGGCGGAAATCTTTGAATCCAGGACTTTTCAAACGGTATCCAACTATCAAAGGAGCAGCACAGATACAGGGCACTGGATATGCAGGAGCGTATTCATAAGATGGCGGACATGCTTGACTAGGGCAGGAAAAAGTAACATTGTTCTGAAACTCCGGGTTAGTGTCGTTTAGATTTGAATTGCAGAACTGTAAGTAGTTTGCATTTGAGCATAATGGATTTCCCTGAAGCCTGCGAAATAAACAAACCATAAGCTGTCAGACACAATATATTTTATTTTATTACATGTCCTCAAGCTATGTTACTCCGACACTCAGACATGGGTATGACTGTATGACACTTGAACACTTCATTAAGCAAAAAAAATATGAGATTTTTTCATAAAACAGCCAGGTTCGACTGAAATACGTAACCATGCTGTTAGATACTTCTAATTGAGATGAAGTGTAGTACTTACAGAAGGGTAACATTAGATGGAAGGTTATTTACGCCGCCTGAAACACCTGACAGCGTATTGTTCTCAAAGTCCCTGCAATGTTCCAAGTACCAGTATTACTCGGAATAAATTCAAGATTTTAACTACAAGTCTCTAAGAACCACAAAGGGTAGAACAAACTGAGAATCATAAAGACGGTAACATCATTATATTGTATTATGGTAGAAAACGGTAACATCATCATATCATATTACAGATTTATGAAATTATGACTTACAAGATTAAATTGTCCACTACAGCTGTAACTTTCTTCGGCCAGATTGTGGAAGGAATAGACCCGCTTAGCTGATTATTGGCAAGTGACCTGCAAGCAGGGAATGAGCCGCAAAAGTTTAGACGTTTGCCTTAATTTGTGAAATAACGAAATCTCATTCAGCACTTTATCCTGCACTAATTTTCAACAAGACATGATACACTGATGACAAAAAATAACGATAACAGAAGGAGATTATCAATGCATACAGCTTTTGAAGACGGGGAAGCCCAGAAAAGCTGGTAGATATGTTGCCAGTAAGACTGTTGTTTGATAATATTCTGTGAAACAACATAAATATATGTTACAAATGAGTCCATCAACATAATCTATATCTTTGCCAACATCGGAAACTTACATAGTTGTCATGTCATCTGAAAGCTTATTAGCCGGTATAGAACCATTCAGCTTATTAGAACTGAGATCTCTGCAGTTAGGACAATGTAAGAGCATAAGCAAGGAGGGTAATGTAATATATAAACATATTTCAATCTGAAAACTAAAGAGCATCTGCATTGCCCTAAAGCATGTTTGGCTACCGATTAAGCTGGCCGGAATTAGAATGCTTACAGATAGCCCAGGTGCGGTATTCTGCTCAGGTCAGGTATTGATCCTTCTAACCTACAGTTCCTAAGACTCCTGAGAAAGGCAAGAAAATAAACATTTCAAACTCCCGAGAGTCCCGACATAAGTGCCTCAAAGATTCAGTCTCCAACCCATAGTGAGGTAAGGGCGTCAGATGTACAAAGCCTTAAAGATGTGAACACTACATTTGCTTATAATAAGAGAGAAAATCGGAGCTTACAGCTTTAAAAGTTTAGACATGTTGCCATAACTTGCTGGAATCGTAGTACCTTCAAAATTATTGTTGTCAAGCTGGCTGCAATACAAAAAAACAGTCAAATACCAAGACGTAAACAAATCAACACAAGTTATAGCACCTGGAAGAAACGCATTTCATCTATAAATATCGCAAAATGTATGATTTTTACCATTGTATTTCTCAGAAGAAATCTGGTTTCTAAAACTATTAGAAAGAATCGGCAAGGAAACTTACAGAATAAGCAAATTTGGAAGCTCGGAGAGCTCTGGTGGAAGATGTCCTGTAAGGTTATTATTGTCAAGTAGGCTGCAAACATTACATGTTTAGTTATTAATACAAAAAAATACCAAAAATCATGTGCAATACCGAAAATCTGCATGGAATATGCGAATTGGACGAAAGCTGAGCAACTTACAAGTGAACCAGGCTAGGCATTCTCGCTAACTCGCGAGGTATTTGACCGCTAATAGAATTATTGTTCATATGGCTGCCAAAAGGATACGAATGTGAATGGAAATTGAAGCCCGGGGTAATGCAGCGTGCGAGTAGTAAGTAATACACTGTACTATAGAATACAAAATAGACTTACAAGTGCTTTGTTTTGTTCAAGAACGCGAAAGATTTAGGTAGTTCTCCTGATATATAGTTCTGATCAATCTGTATTCTGTTCAGATTAGGAAGATAACCCATCTCTTCTGGCAACGGACCTGTCAGCTGGTTTCCGTTCACTAGGCTAATCGTCCAGAAATATAGAAGAAAACAAGAAAAAAAATTGGTCATTAAAAGGAAGCTGTACATTCATTTAGGATTGATGTGGACTGACAGACGCTAAAAGCCTCAGACGGATACTTCCTCTATTTCACAATAGTTCTTATTTGGCTTTGTGCAGTCTTCCAGACGACATTTGTACACTTTGTCGAAGGGGAAGAACATTGTGAAACGGTCTATAAAATATGTCAACCTAAGAAAACAGAATAGCTTACAAGAGTTCCAAAGTTTTGATGTTGCCTATCTCCTTCGGAATGCTTCCACTTATTTTGTTCCACATAAAGTCCCTTTAATCACATCAAAACCGTAAAGCCAGATCAGAAATTGAAAGTAAATGTAGCTGTAACAGACCTTTCGATATACAATTTTACAAAAGCATCAGATGATCAGAGAGTTAGCTTCAGTAGACTTACAAAATCTTCAAGTACGACAAGTTGCCAATTTCTGGCGATAATGATCCCGATAGATTCAGATTCAAGAGTTCCCTGAAAACGAACAGGGAAAGCATTGACGCATTGTTTTGAAAAAAGAGTAGTTCTTTACGCTGCACAGGAATAAAAACTCGAACACACGACTTACAGTTCCTGTACATGCAAGTAACCATCATCCAATGTTCTGTTATAACACACAATCCCAGTCCAATTGGAAGTACAAGGATCTCCATCCTTCCAATTATTCAATTTCTTCAGTGGGTCCTCTAAATTACTTTTAATTGCTTTCAATGCCGTCACTGCTCAAAAATTAAACAAGGCGTAACTGCGTAAGCAAAGCTAGCACAACATATGCCTTAGATTATCCGTCATGACATAGATACCAGTGCTACACAAATTGACTAGAGAACTGTCTAAGATCATCCATCATATTCATATGCATTTCTTAAAACAGTCTCTCCGTGTTGCTAAACAAGGGTTAGATTGTGAGCATCCGACCTTTGCTTACCCCCGAAATTTGCAAGAGCCCTTCAATAAAACCGTCTTTCCCAAGTTTTTGTCTTCTACCATATAGGAATAATCCTTTTGGACACGAGCAATAATTTTGACATTGACATTTGTCAAACACAGGTCATGAGTATCGCTCCTCATGACTTTACCAAATTACCACCTTTCCTAACACCTCACAACCACCACATACATACAAGTATACAATTCATTTATCTTTTTAATTCCGTGTGAGAGCTACTCTAATCAACGATAAATAAATAATTGGAACGGAAAAATATTATTATGCAATTATAAATAAATAAAAAGTTCGGACATTTTACCCTAACAATTAAAAATCATTACAAAAAAAATCAGTGGCGAAACTAGAAGGTCTACTACTAGCTAGGGACATACACGTATACAGTAAAATCCGAAAAATTCCAAAAAATTCCCGTCACATAACTACAAATCCTGGTTCCGCCACAAACTAAAATCCGAAAAAGAAAATACCTTCATCAGGTTGAGTAATTTGAGCCCGTATTCCTCCAAAACACAAAAACACACACACAACCAAAACCACCACCAAAAATCTTGATCCTTGACATGCCCACCACCTCATATCTCCCTTTTAACAACCTCTAACACCGCCACCGTCGGAAAAACAATCAAACACTTTGAATTAAGCAGAATTATTCAAGCAACAAAAAGTATAGTAAAGTCTGTAATGAGAGTTTAAATATAATGTTTAGTGTGAAAATGTTAAGCAACATCAAATGATATAATATTCCTTGAAAATTAAATATTAAATATATAAATAAATAAGGACCCGCCATCATATTCCCAACTTCCCACCTTCTTAATGAAGAAAAATTAAACATTATTACTGTATTTGTTAAGAATGATGTTATCATAAGTTTTGTATTAAAATTGACTGCTACATTAGTTGACTCAGTCGCTAATGCATGTCACCAGTTTTGAACTTTGCCAATATAATGCATGTCACCATGGGGAAAATTCAGGATGTAATCTTGGATGCAATATATGGTAAAATTAAAACATTGGTTTTTCTAATATGTGTCCAATGTTATACTTCCTCCATTTTTCTAAGTTTGCCCCATTTCATTAAAATATACCTCACATTTCATTATTTTATGGGGCAAACNNATAGAAAAATGGAGGGAGTAACACAAACACGAAAGTTTTTCTAAATCGGTTTTTTTTAAGTCTACGTTATGCTATTTTTTATTCGGTCTCCTAACATTTTTCGTCTCCTTAATTGTAAATTCTGACTCTGCAATTGAGTAAACCCAACTAACATAATGGAATCTGTTAAATTCAACAGAATCGTTTTGAAAAATAATCCAATTCATTCAAATAAACCATGAGTTATCTTTTCTTATTTTCTAGAGTATTGATTTTTCAAACTCTTCACCTTATCTTTTAAAGTCAATTAATCAAAGATATGGCATTAGCTAAGTTGAGAAGGTATATGATCACTATTAAGTTATGTTCTTTTAGGTTGAATTGAACTGAATTGAATTAAATTAAAATGAGATGAATAAAGCTGAACAAAATCAAAATTTGCCGAGATAAATAAAACTAAAATAACGCGAGCTAAATTTAGTTGAACTTAACTAAAATAGGCTGAAATGAGCTGAATAAAAGATGAAATAAAGTCGAAAAGAACAGGGTTATAGTAATTATAATAACGGTAATGATAAAT